>JAPMUY010000883.1:0-163777 GCA_026901105.3 Galaxias olidus
TGTTTCCAAATGTGAAGGTGTGAAATGTCGTTTATATCTGTGGCATACAGCAGCATTTGCTCTGTAGTAAACAGATAGATGTGTGTGTGGCTTTGTGTATCTTGTTGTTGTTGGGGCTTCGTACTCCTAACACATTGTATTTTAAATCAAACAGTGACCAGAAGGTTGAAGTGCTTTATTTAAATAATATACATAGGGCTGCAATTCAAGTTCATCTCATATGAATATAAATACCTCCAAATTAAAGAGGGCACCGTGTATAAGAACACATCATAGTCATTGATTTATTTGTATTCAAATCTGGAATACAGGAAACACATGTTAAGGTGTTGGCACTGTATTTTGTTTACCGAGGCGAATAGAAAAAATAGTCTTACAAAAATAAGTGAAGGATAGAGTAGAATGATGATAAGCAACCAGGAGGGGGCAGCATACGTCCATTTCACGGAAGCCTCGTTTCAGGTTACGCTCTATTTCTTACTGCTAGACAATCTATTTACTTGTCATCAGGGATGGGGACTCGAGTCTGCGACTTGGACTCGAGACGCACTAAAGTCGCTTAAACAATGACTTGAGACTTGACTTGGACTCGTCCCCAAAAGACTCGAGACTCGACTCGGACTCGAGATTTGGGACTCGTGAACAAACTGAATTATTTTGTATACTTTTTGGGCGCTTTTAACATTGAGGAAATGTCTGACGACTGACGAGCTGAGTGTAACATCTGCAGTATCAAAAGAAAGTATTCTGAATCGCGCACATCAACATATATCATTTTTTGTTCTCCTACATATATTATCTTTTGTCCTCCTATATATATTTTTGTCCTCCTACATATATTATTTTTTGTCCTCCTATATATATTATTATTATTATTATTATTTGTTCTTCTACATATATTATCTTTTGTCCTCCTATATATTATTTATTTATTATTATTATTATTATTATTATTATTATTATTTGTTCTTCTACATATATTATTTTTTGTCCTTCTATATATATTTTTGTCCTCCTACATATATACATTTTTGTCCTCCTTTAAATATGATTTTTGTCCTCCTACATATATCATTTTTTGTCCTCTTATATTTATTATTATTATTATTATTATTATCATTTTTGTCTTCCTATAAATATTATTTTTTGTTCTCATATTATTATATATATTAATATTATTATTTATATTCACTATATATTCACTATACATATATAATTTTTTGTCCTCAAATAAATATAATTTTTGTCCTACATATATTATCTTTTGTCCTCATATATAGGACAAAAAATTATAATAATATATATATATCATTTTTGTCCTCCTTTATATATTATTATTATTATTATTATTATTATTATTTGTCCTCCTTTAAATATTATTTTTGTCCTCCTACATATATAATTTTTTGTCCTACATTTATTATTATTATTATTATTATTATTATTATTATTATTATTATTATTATTTTTTTTTGTCTTCCTATAAATATAATTTTTTTTCCTCTTATCCTCTTGTCAGCTCGGTGGCTTGGTGGTGTTGCCTCACAGGAAGAAGGTCCTGGTTCAATCCCCACCTGACCCAAGGGCCTATCTGTGTGAAGTTTGCGTGTTCTCCCCGTATTCGCCCAGTATGGGTTTCCTTTCCTTGTCTGTGTGTGTCCTCTCTCTTTCTATTCTAATAGTTGTCTCTCTTTCCTCGTAGGCTGGTAGCCCTCCTCCTCTGCCCACTGTCCGTCCCTGGCTGGGGCGGACTTCCAGGATGACTCCGTGTAGAGGACGCTAGGAGGCTGAAGAGCCGTGCGCTGGCGGCTGACTTCACATAGCTACACAAAGCTACGGGTGAGAAAACCGCTGTCATTTAACTCAGTTACTTAACTTTGCGTGAACTTGTACTGTGCATGTCGATTAGTTTCATGTGTGTTTGCATGTTTTACATCCGTACACACCCTCTATGCTGCATAGCGTCCTGTCCAGCTAGCCCAGTGTGGTTTGTTTAAAGGAAGTGAAACTGTGTGGTTAGTCCTTTAGGGAGGCTATGCAGTGAAACTGGGTTAGAATAGAACCGCAGCTTTAGTCATGCCCGGTCTGTCAGTCACCGGGTAGGATTAGGGCACACCTCTATTTCTCCATCCCCGTCTCTCTCTCTCTCTCTCTCTCTCTCTTTCTCCCTCTCTGGTGTTATACATTATCTATGGGCCTCTGCTTCTACTTTCATTTTTTCATCACCCCCTTTTGGTCTGTTGACACCATCGGATGTGTGGTCCAGTTCTTTATCGACTGGGTCAGCATCGTTTGTTTTTACCCTTGTCCTCAAATGAGGACCAATCACATGGTTTAACTACAGGCATGTTAGTTGTCATCAGACTCACAAATGAGTTGACCTTGGGCAAACATAGCCTAGGGTAACGTGGTGTTTGCACCCTAGTTTGTTTAATGTTACCATCAAGTGCACTGTAATTGGGTCTTTTTCTTGTGTATGCTTTGGCACCAGTGTTAGGGTGTCGAATCTAGAGCAAATGTATTCTGCTCTTATATGAACAAACAGATGATTCCTGTTACTGTGTGCCATTGGTTTCCCAGGTTTCTTTAGCAGGGCTGAGGTACATTTACCATTGCCAGGAAAAACAACTATGGGATGGTTTCCTCTGAAATCTCCATGGAGATATCTATGGCACTCCTCTGCTTCCTGTCTACACTTTATTTCTATTGTTTTTCTCATGCCTTTTCTGTGTCCCTCTTTTCTTCTTGCTATCGGTTGTATACATGTTGTTTTAACATTAACGTGCACTTTGACCTCTTAATCTCCTTGGCGATGACCCCTGTACAACTTAAGCTCCATGGCTAGCTAACGTTTAGAGCTCCTGCTGTCCTGAGCCTTCTTAACTCTGTTATAACCGTACGCAATGTGCTGCTCAGTGTGTGTCAGTACGGCTCCACCGCTCTTTCCAATGCATGAAGCGCATTTTTAGATGTATGCCGATATCCATGTCTTCAGCACTGAAAGCCAGCTTACCGTGGGGGCATTAGGCTTTATACAGCAAATCCCCCTCCTCCCCCTCCTCCTCCTCCTCCCTCTGTTGGCCAGGGCTTGGTCTGCCCCTCCTGGGCTGTCTGTCAGTGAGCACGGGGGGGCAGTGGAGGACAGCAGCCGGCCACCGTGTGTGGCTATAAGCAGGGGAGGGGGAGGTGGCTAGGCAGGGGGACTCCGCTCATGACGCATCTGCTGGGTGTTAAGTACACAGATAGATAGGGGAGGAGGGAGGGGGCTGTCAGAGAGGAGAGATAGCAGGTCAGAAAATGAGGGAGAGGAAGGGATATGGCTAGAGACAGAGTAGGGGAGAACGAGAGTTTTTGTTTTAATGGCCTTTGGTATTGACTATGGCTTGCAATATTTATTAATATATACACACACACAAACACTGTGTTCAGGTTAAAGCACAAGGTGGCTCACAAACTATACAAGGCCTGATAAAACACTCTGTAATACATTGATTGTATATCACACAATCACATTCAACAAATCCATTCATAATTTACAAGCTAGCTGAACAGTCTATCAAATAGCATTACATTACATTACGTTACATTTCCATTGTTACACACAGGGTCGGTATCGGTACAAATGGTTTGGCTGGTTAGGGTTTGTAGTTTGTTCAGGTCTGTTTGTTATTGAGGGTTTAGGCTGTGTATTTCTTCCATCTAGAGACGATATTGTGTTTGTTTTGACAAATGGTTTGGCTGGTTAGGGTTAGTAGCTTGCACAGGTCTGTTTGTTGTTTTTCCTGTGCTCGAGGCTGCGTTTGGCTAATTATTATTCCTCCCTACTCTTCAGTCTTTTCATAGAGGTGAAAATAGTTCCTTTCTCTTTGTCTTTATCCTCCCTCCCCCTCTTTCTCTCTCTCTCTCCCCCTCTTCTCTCTCTCTTTCTCTCCCTCCTTTCTGTCTCTTTCTTTCGGTTTCACTCTTTGTCCTTCTTCATTAGTGGTCATCTTTCGGCTGCTGGCTCTCATCCGCCCCCTCATGTAAAATGAATCACCAAACACGCACACACACACACATCTCCCCTCTGGGGGCAGGCTGTGTGTGACTTGCAGTAGCAGCCTAGCCTACTGTAGCTCCTCCCCCCCTCTGGCTGGTCCGGGGCTACAGCTGTGCCGAGCGTCTCCATGACGTCACGGTGATTGATCGTTATCCCGAGCAGCCGAGCCACGGAGGGCGGGAGGGAGGGAGGGGAAAGGAGGAGGGAGGAAGAGCGGGAGTGAGGGGAAAAAAGGAGGGAGGGAGGGAGGCTGTGCAGGCAGCAGGCAGCAGGCAGGCAGGCAGGCAGAGTGAAAACACCCAGTTACCCACTAGCAGGCACACACACAGAAAGGAGCCCTGCTCTGCAGAGACCACTGTTATTTCACACAGGGAGGAATACAGGCGCTGAAGGAAACGCTCTCTTTCCAGTGTGTGCTCAAAAATATCTCTGGCTTTGTAGCGTGTGGTGTCGGTGTGTGTGCGTGCGCATGTTTCCATTCAACATGGGCTGTCACCTCCGTCACGCCTGCTCGTTATTCTGGCAACGAGAAAATTATTAATCTCTCGCCGCTCGGCAGTGTGGGCTCTCTACAGCGACATAAGGTAGGGTGGGCAGGGGGGGGGGGGGTTTGTTTGTGCCTGCGTGTGTGAGAGGAGAGGGCATGTTGTCCGTGCCGGTTGTGTACTTCTTAATGCGTGTGCGTGTGTGTGAGGGAGAGACTGAGGGGGCGGAGAGGGAGGGGAGGGTGTGTCGGTGCGTGTGCGGCGGCCGTGCTTCAGGGCCACGGTGTCGGGAGAGACGAGCTGGAAGCCACGTGACCCCCGCCGAGAACCTCCGGGATTGGCCGACTGCAGCCGTGAGCTCAGCGAGCCTGCCTCCTCTCCCCGCCCCCCTCTCTCTCTCCTCCTTGCCTCTCTCTCTCTCGCCCTACCGAGTCCTTCTATTTTTTTTCTCCAAATTGCCTTTTTTTTCTCTCTCTCTTTTCCTCTCCCTCAGCATCCTCAGCGATTGTGTAGGTTAGAGCTGCAGTCGTAGCATCCATGGCCTAAGCCCAAGCCTCGATCGGCAGCTAGCCCAGCCAGCCAGCCCCCACCCCCCCCCCCCCCCCCTCCTTCGCTCTCTTTTTGGCCCAGCCGCAGTGCATGGACCCCGGGCCAGTTGACAGGCGACGTCTGGGGTGTTTGGAGGCTCATGCTAGCCGTGTTTGCGTTGGCTTCTCTGTCCATCTGGTAACCAGGGGCTTCTCTCTCTCCCCCCTCCTGCTTTCCTTCCAGGCTCCGTGGAGATAGAGGAATGCAAATCTGCAACCATGATGGAAGGTAAGACGGCGGCTGTTTGAATTCAGCGTTCTCTCGTTTTGTGTCACCCTTCTTTTTTTTTTTTCTTTTTTTTTTTACGAAGCTCTACCACAGCAGAGCCAAGCCGCTGTGTGTGTGTGTGTGTGTGTGAATGCGTGGGTGTCAGCGTGTGTGCGTGTGTGTTTCTGCGTGCCTGAATTTGGCGGCTTCAAATGTCATAAGCTGCCCGGCTATTCCGAGTGCATGCATGCCGGTGACTTGCGTGTCATTCTAAAGGGAAGGGCGCCGCCACTGAATCTACCATGAGTACACAATGGCGGAGCCAATTGAGGAGTATGTGTTTTTCTCTCTCTCTTTCTCTCTCTCTCTCTCTCTCTCTGTCTCCCCCTCTATCCTTCCCGTGGTAAAGGATTATTTGGATTTATTGTGCAGGAGGGCTTATGGGCCCAGCTGGCTTGCTTGTATAAATTCTCTTTGTATGGGGCACTCGGACGGACGGACGGACGGACGGACGAACGCACACACACACACACACACACTTACACAAGACACAGGATCTGCGTTTCTCTTGGCGCCGCAAGGCCATTTTCACCGGAGGTGTCTGTGTGTGCACGTTTGTGTGAGCGTGTGTGTGTGTGTGTGCGCGCGCGTGTGTGTGTGTGCGCGCGCGCGTGTGAGTACCCGCGGCGGACAGATTGATCTGTCACCGCTGACTCAAACAAGAAATTCATGCAGCTTTTTGTTTAGGAAACCACTAAAAAGGCAGTGCCTGCTCAACGCTGCATTCACCCTGTTACGCTATCTGCCATCTTGTCTCCCAATTTCAAAATCCCTCAACCTTAGCCTGTTATTTTTGTTTTTGCAAACCTTATGTCGTTGCTACGTGACTAATATGATTTTGTATGAGCGGCCATTGTTTTGGTCGTGCAGTGTGTGTTGTCGGTGTCTCCACCTCAGCCAGACAAGACAGGCCATAAAGTGTAATGAACTACCGTTGCATGAGTAATGGCATCATTCAGGCCTATTTAGCCCACTGTGTTGGCGACATGAACACCCGGGCTTTTCTGCTAGCATCTACTGGCCACGCTCAGGAGCCCCCCTAAAGACGGGAACCCCCCCCACCGGTGCTCTGGTGGTGGCCTGCTCTGGGTTAGGACCGAGGTAGGTTCCGGTCACAGGTCATTGGGGCCCCCCCCCCCCCAACTCCTATCGGAGGGAACGCTGCGACAGTGTCTCCTTGTGGGGGATCTCATCAGCCACACAGGAATGCCTTTGTTTTGAACTTTGATCGCCTGCTCGGACGGGTTTTGATAGTGGCATGATACTAAACAATCCCTCCCAGGTTAATTATTGCACCGTCCGTGTAATCAGTCACCCGGTCCTACTGTGGGCTAGAGTTGAATGGTTAAGATACAGTATTGACATGGTCTCTGCTCTGGCCTCTCTTAGCATGCTAGTTTTGGGAGCCGATGGAGACTCAGCTATTCTAGCCGCTGGTTATCAACGCCATAGTACTCGTATTGTTATCTATTTTTCAATAATACAAAAGATGATCATGTTCTCATGGCCTGTTGAAATGAAGCACAGAATGCCATTCTGCAGGACCTCTTGTGTTCCGGTTCCGTGGCAGCGGGTGAGGGAGCTGTAGCGTGAGCAGCCTCTCTCCTGAAGCTGCTCCCTGATCCGGAGCTTCCTCTGCAGGGGGGGGGGGGGATGGGGAAGGAGGGGTGTGGTGCGCTCCGTCAAGGTCCTGCGCGTCACGGACCAGGTGTTAGGTAACCGCCTGGCTGAGGTGAAAGCGACAGGCGCTGGAAATAGCCCTCCATTAGCATGGCTAGCATGGCTTAGCGTGGCCGCGTGGCAGCATGACGGCTGGATTACCGTCAGGTGTAAAATTGGACACTAAGCCTTGTTAGAGGTGCTTTTTCCAGTAGCCCAGCCAGCCAGCCCGGGTAGCGCAGCACCGAGGGGGGTGGAGCCCAGCTAGAGCCTATACCAGGACTAACGGTCAGCCTTAAATAGCTGGCTTAGCGGTGTGTGTGTGTGTTTCCTGTGCTCTGTTATAACCCTGCCCTGGAATTACTCTGCCGTAATGACCGCTACTGCGGCCAGGACTAGCTCCAGGCATGTTAGCACTGCGTTGACATCCGCTAACTGTCGAAATATACACACACACACACACACGCACACATACACACACACCTGGAGCCAGTTTGACAGGTCATGAGAGCCAGAGGGCCATGTGTTCCAATGATCCAGAGATTGCAATTATCATGATCTGTGCAGGAGAGGAAGGGATCCCCTGTGGGCCAGACCTGAGGAGATGATGGGACAGAGAGAGAATGGCAGGAGTAATTCCTGTTAGAGACTCTGGCTCCTCCGGAGGAAGTGCCGGAATGATGGTCTGGATGGGGATTATAAGCGTCGGGGCCTAGTGTGAAACCTTAAATATGATTGAATATGTGTTTTGCTATGCGCATGCACTGAAAGAAACAAGCAGGGTAGCCGTCGTCAAAGCAACACTAAGACGGAAGATATGCCC
Organism: Galaxias olidus; assembly: GCA_026901105.3. Taxonomy (NCBI): domain Eukaryota; kingdom Metazoa; phylum Chordata; class Actinopteri; order Galaxiiformes; family Galaxiidae; genus Galaxias; species Galaxias olidus. The sequence goes on from JAPMUY010000883.1 coordinate 7,862, forward strand.
ACGCCGAAACCTTTCTTAAGCATGAAGGATGCATAATATAGCATTCATTTAAATATTTGTAACTTAAGTTTTACTGTTGTGGTGAAACAAAAAAGAGTTCCTGGGTTATTTCTTTCCCATTGATGATTTATTTTTGTTGAATTGCAAAAAGGTATGTTTTGAATATGTTGTAAAGGCCATTTGGCAGTATTACTGATCCCGTAGCAGACCCCAGTCAGTGAAACTGGACTGAGTTCAGGACGTAGTTAGGGTCTGGACAAAAGTCCCCTTGGGGATATAGCAGTAGGGTTGTAAAGGGTTGTAAAGGGTTATGGATGGCGTCTGTAAGTATGCTCAAGAGATGGTGTGCCCTGTTCACCTGCTTCTCTCAGAGCAGCACTGATGTGTGTGCGTGCGTGTGCGTGTGCATGTGCGTGTGCGTGTGCGTGCGTGCGCGCTAGCCTCTTTCAGTCTGAAGAGGCCACAGAGGAACAATTAATTGGTGATTTGATCAGAGTACAATATGGTCTTTGTTGCCGAGGGTGACAACAGTGTTTTGACAGAAACCAAAATGAACTACCATAGAAAGCCACACACAGAGAAGAACAGAGGGAGGAGGGCACGCTGTCTCAACGAAGCATTACATTATTCCTCATTGCTTTTATCCCAGTCCTTTATTCAAGGAGGCCATGCAAACACAAACACACACACACACACACACACACACACACATACACACACGCACAAACCCTTTTAGGTTGGCAGAGAGTGCGAAGTCATATACTACACAGATATACGTCGGCACATGTATCATACAGGTCATCTTCCCAGCTGAAAAGAGGTCACCACATGTCGTTAAATCCACATCCTCTTCCTGTTTATGATCTGGCTGGTGGATTACTGAGGAGGAATGAGCCTAAAAGAACAAAGTGACATTACGTTAATGCCGCTCCAGTGGCAGTGCTACTCCAGCAACAAAACACCCCGCATGACGCGGACGCAGTGGCTTGACAGATGCTATCGTTTGACACCCTTAAGGCATAAGGCATACGTGTTTATTATTGTTTTTACTATTTATTTAAAGGTGTGTAATGTTTCTCCATGGCCTGGTCTTTGGTCTTTGGCCACAGGGTTCCCCGGTTTGTTTGCATGGCAGAAGCCAGAGTCCACTGTGGCCAGGCCTCTTTTGGCGTGTCTGTCTGCCAAGGGACACCACCAAATGAGGGCTTTCCGAGTGAAACCGGAAGGGTTAGGTTGTGGCGTCGTCGACTGGGACCACTACTCGTGGGCTTGTTGGATGCCTTTGACTCCGTTCAAATTAGCACTAGCCTGACCTCCGTCCTGTGTCGGGATGCGACCGAAAAATCCGTGTTGGACACGCCTCCCATTATTGGTGGCGGGGTATTGATCCCGCTAACCAACCACACGGTGGAGGCGAGCGTCAGCAGCTTTTTTCCCCCAGCTTTTGTTTGTGCTCCTGCTGCCTCTGGCCGGTACCCCCCCTCCCCCCCCCCACCCACCACCACCACCACCTCCTCCCCTCTGTCCATCTGTGTGTGGGTCCCAGATTAGAGCCGCTCTTAAACACGGGACTCTGGATTAGGAGGTCCCTGTTCTCAGACACGGGGACACATCGCAGTTTAATCACAGTGTGTGTGTGTGTGTACGTGTGTGTGTGTGTGTACGTGTGTGTGTGTGTGTGTACGTGACGGCAGCGACGGGAACAGTGCCGGTGAGGCGGCAGACACTGACTGTGTGTGTGTGTGTGTGTGTGTGTCACCACAGAGTGACCCGCGACAACCACAGGAAGGTGGAGAGAAAATGAGCGAGTGATGGAGGGACATAGACAGGAGAAAAGAGAGAATGTGTTTGGCAGAGGTGAGGCTGGGGGGAACGGGAGATGGGGTTCAACAGAGATGGGTTGCAGAGATAGACAGGGATGAGACAGGAGGGGTAGGCAGTCGGTATCGGCAGGGAGATAGGGGAGAGCAGCCGAGATGGACAGACCCCGATAGCGTGGGAGCAAGGCAACGAGAAGGGAAGACAAAGGGAGGCACGGAGAGAGGGGTTGGTTTGTGCATTCACCGAATCACTTCCTGGCCTCCTGACGTCGCACGGGCATCCTCGCCTCCTATTGGGCCGCGTGGCCGCCGACCGGTTTGGTGTGCTGTGGGGTCTCCCAGAATAAGATGGGAGCGCAGAGGTCCACTATCTGTCCCAGACGTTGCTTTGTCCTATCTCCGACCCGTTAGTGCCCCCACCGTGCCCGCCGTGCCCGCCGTGCCCGCCGCGCCGCTTGGCTCCAGCCCCACGGCCCAGACCGCGGCCCACCTTCCCCTGGTGCTCTCTGCTTCTCATTCTGGAGCGTCCTTCATTTCCTGTGAGCCTGCTGTGTCCGTGTCTCTCTCTCTCTCTCTCTCTCTCTCTCTCTCTCTCTATTTCCTCCCACGCTTCCTCCCTCCATCCTCTCTTCTGGTAAGGGGAGCGAGAGAGGAGCGGACGGATGGAGGGAATGCCCTCGGGGTCCTGGTGGGATTTATTATGGTCGTATATTATTAATTTCTTCCCCTCCGTAACTAATTCGGCTCCCATGTGGACTATTAACCCCCCCCCCCCCACACACACACACACACACACACACACACACACCCTGCTGTCTCCACGCAGAGACACAATAAATCCCATCCAACGTTCTGTGTGGGGCTCTTCGGTTTGTTGTCGTGGCCCGTTCAGTGGTCCCATCGTGTGGTGAAGGCCTGACGTCTTAGAACCGCCTGGTTGGATGACGGTGATCAGGGCAGGATGTAGGACGGTAGCAGATCTCAACTCAGCAACCACCAAAACGGATCGGGGTGCAAGGTCTCACGGGTTTTTGCAGCCAAGCTTCCTATGGAGGAAAACAGCTGTCTTAACTGGACCACTGCATTCTCCACCTAGCACGCTGGGTGATATAGACTATATACCATATATACATACACGTAAGGCAGAGGACCTGTGCCAAAGCAGTGTGTCTGTCGCCGTCTGTCCACTCCTGTGTGGGCTTCAGATTAAAGGCTGTCCCCCAGCGATGCAGTGACCCCAGCATCCACGGGGAGAGAGAGGACTAGAGGCTCTCCGACAAACACTGAGCCGTGCATCTTGTTCCTGTTCAGGAAGCGTGCGTCTCATCAATAAAAAAGAGCCACTCTGTTTTTTTTTATATTTTATTTTGGTTTTTCCAATAGGATACAACCCAGAGACACAACGACAATAATAATAATAATAATAATAAAAAAAAGCATTGCACATACATTAGACATCACAAAAACAAGTTTTCAGACAGTAAAATAATTTAGACACAACAATTACTCTTAGTAGTTAAATCTAAATTGTAAGTAATACACTGAGGGAAAAAATGTAAATAGAAATAGAATAAAAAAAATCATTAATAATAATTGTACATTGGTTGAGAGATGAGTTAGCCATAATCAGAATAGCATCTCTTTACACTACTAGTGTGGTGAGAATAGAGAAACCATACGGAATATCATTCAATCATATGGGATGGTAGAGTTGTCATGTAATTTATAAAGGGTTGCCATATTTTATTGAAAAGAGTACGTTTTTCTTAGTGAGTAAGATATCTTTTCCAAAGGTATACAGCTGTTCACTTCCGAGAGCCACAATCCAACTGTTAATGGGAGATCTGACTTCCATTTTGTTGCAATACATTTTATGGCTATGGCCAGTAGTATTTCTGTAAGCTTGGTGGAATAGCTATGTGTAAGATTAGAGTTTGAAAAGTTGCCCAAAAGGCATATCTCAGGATCCACTGGAAAAGTAACTCCGTGGATTGTGGATAAGGCATCACATATCCCCTGCCAAAAGCCTTGTAGTTTTCTACACTGGAGGAAAGTGCCCTCTTCCTGACCATATCTAAAACAGAGGGGTGAGAAATTGGGGTTATACCCATGTAGCTTGGAGGGGGTAAGATAAGTCTGCTGTAAAAAATAGAATTGGATCAATCTGTAGCTTGAATTTAGTGTACATGTAACACCACTGCTACACAGGTCCCTCCATAGGTCCGAATCGATCTCTATGCTTAGATCTCTTTCCCACCAAAGTCTAGGCCTTTCTGGCACACGTATTGCCAGAGAAGGTAAAAGGGCTTCATAAAATGTCTTAATTGTAGGTATTTAAAGAAGTCTTTATCAGGTATTTGATATTTCTGTTTACCACTCTGTTTTTAAATGTTTCCATTCTGTTCAGCCGTGGCCGAGCAGCAGTGCAAACCTCTCGGTCTTAGCGTGTGCGGGGGAGCGGGGGCGTGTTTTGAAACGTGCACGGGCGTGCGTGTGGGGAGCGCACGTTTGCGTTTTGGTGTGCACGGGCGTACGTATGTGTTTTAGTTTTGCAACGGCCGCGTGTGGGTAGGAACGTGCGTGCGGTTGCAGTTTGCAGTGTGCAGTGTGCAGTGTGCAGTGTGTGTGTGTGTGTTTTATAGTGTGCACGGGGCCTGTGTGTGTGTGTGCTAGTGTGTGTGGGAGCATGTGCGCGTGGACGGCGGCACGCTGTCGCGTGACTCATCGGGGTGATCTGTGCCTGTACCGCGGGTCGCGGCGATCCAGTCCTGGAGCGCCGCCAGCCCACAGAGACGTTAGAGGAAGGAGCTGCGGCCGCCATGATCACAGGGTGCACCCAGCGTCCGCCTCCACCGCCACCGGGACACGGCCCACGGCCCCATGTTGTGGCAGCGTGGCCCTGAGGCCTGGGAGGGACACCGTGGCAAACGTCCACCCAGGTCCAGGACCAGGTGATGAGGGAAGCTGTTGGGTTTGTGTGGAAGGCCTGTCCGTACACTCCCCACTGCCCAACGTAAACCGACCTGTGGCTGGTTTGTGGCCTTGTGCTTTTGTGTGAATGCAGCTCTCACTTAAACAACACTTGCTCAGATAGCAGGCCAGAAATAGCTGTTCTCCCGTTCACTGGCTGTCATCATACGAGGAGACCTTTGTGGGTGTGAGTGTGGCTGTGGGTGTGGGTGTGTGGGTGTGTAGGTGGGTGGGTGTCTCGCTGCATTTCTTTTCCGCCTTTTCAAACGATAGCCCTTGGGTCGAGACAATTGAGTAAATTCTCGAGACAAGTGTCTCCTTTTACGTTTTCAATTCACGTTTTGCTGTTTGTGTCTGGTGTCTTTTTCTGTGGTTGCGTGTGTCTTGTTTGTTGGTACCCCTTAACTGGGAGTGGGATGGGATTTGACGTGTGTTTCTGCTTGTGTGTGTGGCCGCCTGCGTGTGTGTGTTTGTCTGCGGCGTGCGTGCGTGCGTGCGTGCGTGTGTAACAACATGCACTCCTACGTGGGGGGGCCGAGGCGGGGGCCCTCTCTCCTCTCCCTTGTTGTCCTTATCTGATGGATGACTCATGGCCAGCTAGGATTTCATTAGCCGACATTAGGCCGCTCACACGAGAGAGGGGCCATTGATTTACACCATCAGCAGAGGACAGAGAGACGCTGCGAGCCGACGGGCGGGGGTAGACTGGGCGAATCAGCAGAACCCAGGGAAACAGCGCGCACAAAAGGCCGGCCTCTCTCAGTGTCCAGTGGAGGACACAGGAGAGTTCAGGGGGCCGTCAGCTCCGTCCGTGCTGGCAGAATGAATGAGAGCGAGCAGGCTGACGGACATGGCCCTCTGCTGTCTCTCTGGAGAAGGGGGGGGCTGACGTCAGCCGGTGAGGTCTTGGGCCCCTGCTTTCGTGCACGCACACTGGGCCGCTCCGGATGGTAAAGGGCCAAAGGATAGTGTCCCCAGTAGGGGGAGAGAGAGAGAGGTAGAGAGACAGGTAGACGGGCCGTTTATGTCAGCCTCTTTTCCGCTGAACTGTCTCGATCAGAATGTGGCTGCAGGCTCCGCTGAAAGTTTCACCGCACTTTTGTTGGGAGGACCGTTTGATTTGCCTAGGTTGTTTTAAGGCCGAACCATGCCTTCGAGACAGGCAATGTGCAAACGCTGGGTGTTTGAATGCCTAATTGCTCCGTCAACGCCACAGGCTGTTTTCTTTGCAAACTCTACCGGCAGGTCGGGGCCTATCCACTTTGGGGACCTAGTCATCTCAGAGTGCTCAAGGTGTACCTGGTAACAAGTTCAGTAGCTCAGGCGGTTTTGTTTGGGTTGCATAAAACTTTCACGCTGATCCAGTGCTCCCCTGAACGCTGTCCTACCACAGGAGTGTCCCGGGGTTCTTGGGTCTGGTTAGTCTCGGCGTAGGAGGAATGGGGTGAGCTGGTGGTTCTCTACGCCTCAGGCCGCCTCGGCCCTTCACGACACTGTGTACTCGACGCGGCTCCACCTCTGAGTGACATCTCACTCGTGGTGTGTGTGTGTGTGTGTGTGTGTGTGTGTGTGTGTGTGTGTGTCCCTTCGTTGACTCCTGCTGTTTTTAGCCAGATGAGAGTCACGACCGACGCAATAGCAAGGACTTTGATGTGTATGTACTGTTTGGGTGTGTACCGTATTTGTGGTTATGAGCGTGCGTGTGCGTGTGTGTGTGTGTGTGTGTGTGTGTGTGTGTGTGGTTTTCCGTAAAGCTCCAGGGCTGTTGTTCTGATACTGGGCCACAGAGCCGTTCTTTTCTTGTAGATTGATGATACGTGCTGGCAGTGTAGTGACTTTCCCATGGCTGTGTGCTCGGGCTACACCGGCTTTAGTAGGACACCGCCCGGTCATTACCAATGGCAGGCTGGAGGGCTGCGTGTGAGTGACAGGGACTGATGGAGTGTGTGTTTAGGACAAGTGGTTCCAGGCCTACTGAGCAACACGTGCAGTCTAATCCTCTCTCTCTCTCGCTCTCGCTCTCGCTCTCGCGGTCTCTCGCTCTCGCGCTCTGTGTCTAGCTCTCCCTCCATCTCTCTCTGGTTCAAGAACCCTCTCCACTCAGTATGAAAGAACGACCATCATTCCGTTCGAGGGGACAAGGGGTGGATGAAAAGTTTGCGTGTAAAGCTATGAGAAGATGGCCGCTCAAGGCTTCTGAATAGGCATCCAGACAGAGCTATATATTCTACTGTCAGCCACCCACCCAATAGCCTTACCAACCCGTAATCTTCTCTGTGTGAATAGAGGCAGATCGGAGGGGGGAATACGTCCAGGGCCAGACTGATTGAAGAGAAAGAAAAGATGAATGAAGGGAGGGGACGGAGAGATGCAATCCACGGCTAGCCAGAGGTTAAGGGCAGCTCTGTCGGAGAGAGGAGGAGGTGCAGGGGAAAGGGATGTTGTGATAGAGGCATAGAAACAGGAGCCTTTCCTCGCCGAGTCATCCATTTCTTTGACGGCGGAACGTCATTCACCTTTTCATTTAACCAGGAGACTTGACGCCGTGGGTTTTTCACGTGAGACCTGGGCGCGAGGCAGCAGCACATCTCTTCACCCATCGGGTCTCGTTAGCAACAGAGCTAGACATCTAGTTTTCTCTCTCTCTCTTTCTTCATTTCTTTCTATCGCTCGGCCTCTCCTTGTGCTCGGTCTCCTAATTGTATTTTTTTTTTAAACAGTCATTTCCTGTGTTCTCCTGGGAGGGAGAGGAGTGGAACGTGACCCCAGTGTGTGCCCGCCAGTAATTGATAGCTATGAACCCTCCACTAGGCTTCTTTTGAAAAAAATGTGAAATGTCATTTGGAGTTTAATTCTCACATATACGGAAAAATATGAAGTCGATCATCTGAAATCTGAATAGGTTTCATTAATCAAACATTTTATGATTCTGAGTCGAGCATATGCTGTACAATATCATTTCAAGAAGGAACCAATAAGAGTAGCCGTCAACAATTATTCTCAAATGATGGGTGACCTCATTTTGGAATCTAACTCTTCATGTGTGTCAAGCTAATGGATGCTAGCTACATACAACGGCCCATTTCTGTAGTTGGAGTGGAATTGAGCTTCTGTTGGGACAGGAGAGAAAGGCAAAATGGGCCAGAGGAGAAGGATCCCGCTGAACATACCGTCTTCCATTACTCTATCCTCTGTCTTCTTCGCTATGACATTCAGCAATCCTTCTTTTCTTTTTTCACATGCATCCAGGCATTTCTCTCCAATTCCGTTCGTATTCGTCTTTTATTCCCGTCTTTCTCTGAGGTGACCTAGTTGGAGGCCCAGAGACAGCGATGGCTGTGGGCGGCCTGTGCAGGAGGAAATGGCTGTACCTTCCACCCAGTCAGCCCACTGGACTGTAATGCACTCTCCCTGTCTGTCTAAATGGCCCTTCCCCCGGTCTCCAGGCCTGATTTACGGTGAGACCACAACACGAGTGGTACGGTCTGGTGTTGCTGAGAGTTTCTCTGGCGGCCGCCGCTCCAGCGTTCCCGGCCCCTCTGCTAAGCCGGTGGCGTGGTGAACGGGTGCCTGGCTGACGTACGGGCAGAGGACGCCGTGAGGAATGGACCGACGTAGCCGGTGGGAGAAAGGCCGTTTGTTCCTTTCCCCCGTCTCTTAGGGAACACTCGCGCGCACCGCAGCGCTAGCACGCCGACGCGACCAAACCGTGCGCACAGGCTTGAAGACACCCCGAGTCACCGAATGACAGAGTTGGTGGACATTGGGTGGGGGGGGGGGGGGGGGCGAGGGGCGAGGGTGGAAGACAGCCAGTCCCCCCCGCCCCGTCCTCCCGTCAAGATATTGTACCATCTGCTGCCCCCTCTAACATCCTCCGCCGCTGAGCCCACTCCATCATATTGGACCTTTGTGACGCGTTGGAGTCGTGTCATTCATCCATTCAAGAGGTGATGTGTCGGAGTGGACTTAACCTATAAATACCAGCACCCATTGTTTATCAGTCATGGGGAGGCTTTATGAGTCATGTGTCATGTCACCCAGAGTGAGTGGACACGAGCAGAGCCATTTAGGGTGATTGGTTGGTGGGGGCGGTGGCAGCAGCAGCAGAGGGGTTTTGGCATTGAGGGGAGAGAGAGAACACGGGTACTGGAGGGACGCGTCGTAAATCCTCCCCATGGCGGTGCGGACAGTCCTCGGTCTTCTGTTGACGTGGCACGGCGACAGCGGATCAACCGGTTTCATTTCTTTCAAAGCCCGCAGTCACTCTCTGCCACTCTCACCTCAGGGCGTCTGGAAAGTCAGACTAAACCACGAGGAGGTTTCATGGATTCATTGTCCATACCGAACTGTGGTTCCTCCCCGCTACGGGTTCCTGGTTAGGACTCTGGAGGCGATCCTCTCCGCAGGATAACAGGCCTAATAGAGTCAGAACAGTTAAGAGACACGTTGCTTTCCTGGGTGACCACCCCTTTGCCGAACCCATCCCTGTGAACGTATTCCTTAGGGACTCGACATCATTGATCGTGAGCTACTGAGCAGTTAAATACTAATTAGTAACTAAGTTAAGTAAACCACCCTCAGCGCTATCCTATTTTCACGGACGTTTCCTGACATTTAGCAGGCTTAGCCTCTGTGTATTTAACGAGGCTAAGTCACTGTGTGTTAGTTCGGCCGGAGGCATTCAGTTTGTCACTCCAATGTAATCTCCTGGCCACTACTGGGGCATTTTGGGAATAGCCACTTATAGCTTTTTAATCATGCTAACTTCTTTTTTTTTTTACCATCGGTGTGTGTTTGTGTCTAGAGATACTTTGTGTGCGTGTGCTTGACTATATGTTCTCACTTCAGAGGGACAAGAGCAAAAAATATCGCTGTCACGTGGACAGAAACATGGAGCTGTTTTCCCAATGTATCTTTTATTCATCTCACATTACTATTATAATACCTTCACAAACTGCGTCGTATCGATTCGGACATGGTCTTTTGTGTTCTGCAAAGGCACGGTTGGCCCTACACATGCTCTTTCTTATATCCAGTGAGCCACCGTTTTTACGGCTTGGTTGGATTCTCATCTCACTAAGTTAGCTTTAGACAGGAAGCAGTTGGTCTGCTTTGGCTAAAACCCATTCAGACAGCAGATCCCCCCTCTTAGGTGAGACGAACAAACCCAATCCAAAACACAGGGCGGTCGATTCTCCACGAGAAACCTCGTTCCACTCTGTCTTAGAAGGGGTGCTTTTCTTTTCTGTTCCAGCTGTCGTTCTTTTTTCTGTAAGGTGGATTGTGAGAGCTAGCTACTAATCCCTACTCCACCATAAGGAACCACCTGAGTTTATGTGAATCGATGTGTTTCTGTGTGTGTGTGCGTGCGTGCCTGTGTGTGTGCGTGTGTGCGTGCGTGTGTGTGTGTTTCTCTCACACACTGTCATAGAGAGGGACATGGTGGGGCAGACAGACAGGCTTGTATTAAAAGAAAATCCTCCCTGAGCGCCTTGGGAGCGAGGGGTTTGGAAGGGTAATAAAATATTCATCTCTCTGGGTACAGATCAGCATGTGTGTATAAGTCTAGCTGGAGAAATACTGAATACATGAATTAGTTTAGTGTAGTCACTAGCCGTCTGCATCTCTAAATCTAGTTCACCAGACCTTCTCGTGCAGTAGTAGGCCGCTCCCAAGAGAGCAGGTGATAGAGATGTTTGTCCGTTCTAATAGCAGGACCAGGTCTTGTTTAGACTGGTGCATTTGTTTAGAACTGAACGTTTAAACACCAGCCGTGGATGGAGTATTTATAGTGCCACTCTTTTGCTCATATTTGTTTTTGTAAATGCTTTTTAAAATGGCTGTTTACTTACTAGCTGTTTATAACTCCCCTCAATTTCTTGCTCTGTCAACCTAGGTTCATTACCGCCGTGAGTTACTGCGTGGTGGTTATCGTGACGAATGGGGAGCTCCGGAGGGGGACTCATTTGGCGAGGGCACACAGCGTATGGCTGAGGCAGAGAGGGGGTGTGTTTGCTCTGCCTGCGCTGCGCGGGAAGCAGGGAGAGGCCCCCCCCCCACCCCCCCAAAAGAAGACGGATGTCATTCTTCTTCTCTAGCCAGTGTGACATGGTTGGCGTCTTATAGCGCTATAGAGTAGACATCCAGGATAGAGGACTCCTAGCTCAACTGGCGACGAGTGTTTCTCTCCGGCTACTGAAAACGCGCCAGCCAGTGCTTTCGATGCAGAAGCAGAAGAGAGGGATTTTATTTTCTCTGCTCCCCCTTTCTTTTTTTTTCTGTGGTAACGGAATTCAAACGAGTAGCTGCAAATGGCATTCCGGCGTGTCCTCAGATATATTTCATGGCGCTGGAGGCAGAGAAGCGAGTTTTAGCTCCTGACGTCCCCCTCTGGGATTTCTGCAGTGATTTGTGGCGATGGGCGGACGTGGGATTAACGTCTCCGACCTCCGTTCCCCCCCCGGAGAGGCGGAGGCCTAGTTAGAGCGAGTCACACCCAGACATGTAGTTCAACACACATCGACGCACAACAGGTGACTGCATAGAGACACGGAAAGCCCACGAACAAAAGGAAAATATAAGTCTACTGTGTCGTAAATGATCTGCTCTGTGGCACGTAGAGAAAAGGCTGTAGAAAACACAGGACTTTTAGTAGATTACCATTCAGCGGTACTTGGAGCTGGAACAGCCGTCTGTCAACAAAGGAGCCCCTTGGTTTATTTACCTTAACCCCTTTTGACAGGCGGCTGAGATGAAGGTGCGGGGAGTGGATTGCGAGCCGTTGCAGCAGGATGCCTGCGGGATGCCACACCCCAGCGTGGTGGCCATATCCGGTCTGTCTGTCTGTCTGTCTGTCTGTCTGTCTGTCTGTCTGTGGTCTGGAGCGACGCGCCGCGTTCACTCCTCCACTAACAGCAGCCAGGGGTTCTTCCCACCAGGAGGTGGAACGGGAACGTTAGATCAGCTCGCAACGCAGACATTTGCCATGCTTTTGCATGGTGTTTATAGCCCCCCCCCCCTCCCCCGATTGAGCCCTAGGATCTTATTTCCCAGCACACGCGTCAGTGGTCCACCGTCCAAGCGCGATCCCTGGACAGCAGGGAATGTCATTGTCCATCTGTCTTTGACTCCGTGGAGACGTCTATACCCTTTAAGACCAACTAAAGCCCACAGTGATTAGAGCGACGCGCTGCGCGGATCAGGACAAGGCGCCCTCCCTCGCCGTGTTTGTTGACGCGTCGCCAACTGTTAGCGTGCTAGTTCTGGCACTGACCCACTTTTTGGGCCGTGCGATGACGTCACCGGCCCCAGAGTCTCTCCTTTCAGCGTGTGCGTTCACTCGGCAACCGACGGAATCGGCTTGCTGCATGGCTTGCGTTCGTTGATTTTGTGCATATTCCTGCATTTTCCTGTGTGTGTGTGTGTGTGTGTGTGTGTGTGTGTGTGTGTGTGTGTGTGTGTGTGTGTGCACATCTGTACATTGCACTGGGGTTTTAGTGCGTGCTTTTGACTCGAGGGGCATCACGTGCACGGCTGTGTGTGCGTTCGTGGACGATCCCCTGGTGTGCTGTAAGTGTGTCAGCGTATAGCTCACAGCGCAGCCACCTGGGCAACGCAGTAAGAGCACAGTCACATCACACACAGACACTGGGGGATATGTGGCCGTTGTCCTGCACTGGGGCTTGTGTCGTGTCGTGTCGTGTCGTGTCGTGTCGTGTCGTGTCGTGTCGTGTCGTGAGTGTGGTGCTGGCCCCTGGAGTCTCTATCCCTGCTCTGTCTACCGTACTGACCGTCTTAAAGGACAGGGGGCCCGACGGCCCCACTCTCTCTGTCTGTCTCCTTCTCCTCCTGTCCCTCGGTGAGGCCTGTGTGGGGGCCGAGCAGCAGCAAGCCCCCTGATCTCATCTGAAATCACAGCAGAGAGAGAGAGAGAGAGAGAGAGAGAGAGAGAGAGAGAGAGAGAGAGAGAGAGAGAGAGAGAGAGAGAGAGAGAGAGAGAGAGAGAGAGAGAGAGAGAGAGAGAGAGAGAGAGAGAGAGAGAGAGAGAGAGAGAGAGAGAGAGAGAGAGAGAGAGAGAGAGAGAGAGAGAGAGAGAGAGAGAGAGAGAGAGAGAGAGAGAGAGAGAGAGAGAGAGAGAGAGAGAGAGAGAGAGAGAGAGAGAGAGAGAGAGAGAGAGAGAGAGAGAGAGAGAGAGCCTAATGAGTGTGTGAGCTTGCAGGTTGGTGAGGTAATCCTGTTCACGGGTGCCTGTCTGTTAAGTGTTCTGACAGAGCGTCTGCCTCCGCTGGCTATTCCCTCCTCCAGCTTCTCAGGGACAGGTGACTCACTCCAACACTGGAGACATTTAAAACACCCATATTCTTTACCGGCCCAGCGTCGGCTAACGAAGCGCTCGCACGCACCAACACATACCCCCCCCCCGGCACTAAGCCCCAGCCTTGAGTCACCTCCCTTGTTAGCGCCAACACGCGTCTCTCTCTCACAATCTAGTCTAAATCCCCAGTCACTTGCGAGCCTCAGAAGCCACAGGGATTCATTCGACTCTCCCACTTTCCCTCTCGCCAACCGCAAGCATGTGTGGGTTTCACCTTGTCTCCGCGAGCGTCAGCCCCCAGCGCTTTGTATGCACAGCCAGGCATGTCTCTCCCCCTCGCTGCCCGGGGAGAGGGGGGCCGTGCCCTGGGGTTACCCCAGCTTGGCAGGCCCTCCGCGGGCAGCGGGAGACTGGTCCCTCTGTGTGACACAGGGACATAAACAGCCTTTCCAGAGCTCCCCTTTTTACAAGCGGCTTGTAAAACCAACTGCCCAGAGTGGAGGGCTCCTGCCTGAAAGAGCTCAGTCATAAGAGATGAAGAGGGGCTCCTGGAATGTGTGTGTGTGTGTGTTCAAGTGTTTATGAGTGTGTTTGTGTGTGTGTGTGTGTCTCAGGCCTCTGCTACCGTTTTGTCTTCCAGACTAGCAGAGCCTTCACAGTGCTCCTGGCCCTCCTCTTCTTTGCTGTGGACTGAAACGTTGGTCCCCTCTTCTCCAGCAACGGGACTGCGTGTTTAAGAGAGGCCGCTAATCGCGTTAGCACTTCCGCCTGCGCTGCTACGGAAGCCATTAAGGGGTCATTAAATCACATCCACCCCGCACTCTGTTATTTTCATATCCACTGATTATCCCCCGTGACAGAGGGGCTCTGCGGGGGGTCCGCAGTCCTACGTCACCAGAACTCAGGGCCCGCTCCCCTTCTCTGCTCTCAGCACCGCCCATGAGGTATGGCACGCGGTCGAACCACGCTGCTGTTTGGTGGTTCAGGGTAGCCGGCCGCGTGTCTGCGTGCTTTCGGCTGTGTGCGGGGGTGTGTGTGTATGTGTTGGACTCACTCCTCGACCCTATGCACCAGACTTTTATCTGCGCCTTGATCAAACAGAGGTCTAGTGCTGGTGCAGGGGGGGGGGGGGGGGGGGTAAAGGATGAAGGGAAGGATGTGAGGGCCAGGTCCAATCTGATAGGACCTGAACTCTCCCGTGGCCTGGCCCTGGCTACGTGACTTCCATACTGATGAGGCCTTTATGAGGAGGCCTAGCGGACACCCATTCGGCTCGGCGAAGGAGAAGGACAACAGCCTGGCTTTATACGAGGGGACGGGGGCGGACGGGCTGAGGACAGGCGCGTGAACGACAGAGTTTGTAGAGCCGTGTCTAAATTGCCCGGGGCATAAGGGTTTGGACTCGAGGATTTGGTACTTATTAGTGTCATGTCCGCTGTCCCCCTCGGCAGAGACAAAATAAATCAGGGAAACGTATTTCCTCAGAAGAAGGAGAAGCTCGGGGGGGAAACACGGGGATTATCGTGGAGATGGAGACCCAGTCGTGTGTATGAATCAGTCTAGTTCCACAGGGAGTCGACTTCGTCATAGTCTAGCTTCCTCCTGAACCCGACATATTGATACGCTAGTCACGCCTGGCCTTTACAGCGTTTGTGTGTGTGAGAGTGTGAGAGTGTGAGAGTGTGAGAGTGTGAGAGTGTGAGTGAGTGAGTGAGTGTGAGTGTGTGTGAGAGTGTGAGTGAGTGAGTGAGTGAGTGAGTGTGAGTGAGTGAGTGTGTGTGTGTGTGTGTGTGTGTGTGTGTGTGTGCGAGCTGTGCCTGCGGATGCGACTAGGGATATTGCGGCTGGATCAATGAGGAAGTGTCACTGGGCGGGGCTCCCCGGTGCTACTGGGGCCCTGGGAGATGGATGTGTCCTTGGGTTTCACTCTGGTAGAGACTGACCCAGCAGGGACAGGCAGGTCTGCTTTTCCTGGTTTTACATCAAAATAATAGACTGTACTGACCTGCCTGTTAACTGTAATAGGTGATGTGAATGTATATTCTGGTACAATCACTTGGTACACTGTTGTGTGAAAAAACTGTTGACAGCAGCATTAGTAAAGGGGAGGAATTATGTGACAATACATGGTAGACTGAAGACAGACCTGTCAACTCAAAAGGCCATGAGTGACTAAGTAGTCTTGAAGGTGTTTATGTGGGGGGAAAAACATATATGAGGGCCTGCCACTCTAGACCTACTTACCAGACCAGGTGTGACTAAAACAGCATGTGGCGTAACGGTACGTTGTGCTGACATGCAGCCCTCACATAATCCTGTTTGATGGAAAACACGCTCAACTCGCTGTCTGCGTGGATAATTCATCGGTCGTGACGCGGGCATTCGTTTCTTATTCATGAGTCGTACCGCCGGGGTTGAATTTGAGCACCAGGCTTGGTAGCGCTAAAGATACCCTAGGTGCGTCTGTGTGAGCGTGTGCGTTTGCGTGGCAGCAAGTAGCGAGCTATCTGCCAGCCTCGGGGTCGACATGCGTGTGCCATTCTGATGGTAGAGAGAGATATACAGTGTAGAGACAGTCGGTGAGTGGACAACCAGAGAGAGACATGGATGAATGAGAAGAGAAGGAGACCTGTGCTCGACCGGAAATGCAGGGAGATAACTGGGGTTTCATTTTGGGTAAGCTTTGAACAGTTTGCGCTTCCATGGGAGCTCTTTCAAACATACTTCAATGTCACATCGTTAAGGTTATTAGCTGTGAGCTAAAGTTCATAATGTTGTTTTGTATCGACGGTTTGCTGTTCAATGTAGTTTTATTTTGGCTCCTTTCATATTGACCTTTCCAGTTTCAGTAGCTCTGTGTTCAAAGATGATGAATCGATGGCAGCGGAAAGGTGTTCATAAAGCTTCAGTTGTGTCTTATTGAAACGGAGAACATAATGATCCTTTTATGTCAGGGAGGTCAAGTCAAATAGCACTCTCTTCAAGGCTTAGGAGATATTCCTGGTGTCAACTTTTCGCGTATCGATTTGAAGAAAGTGCTAATGTTTTTATTTATTGTCAGTTCATGAGCCTTGAGTAGACAGGTGGCTGTATATGGACTGCCTCTGTTGTTGACCATGAAAACAGTTTTAGATGTGAAACGGGGGTGGCCTTCTCAGTGGAGTCTGCCACTCAATAATGCATGAAAAGCTCACCTTTGATCCAGTGGACCATAGATCTGGGACACGGGCCAGCTAAACCTGCTCTTGTGCACACATACATACACACACACACACACACACACACACACACACACACACTCTCCTTAGGGTTAGCTTGCAGACCAATAACCTGTTAGCAGTTCACAAGCTAAACTACCTCTCTCCTCTGCTTCCCTCTCAGGACTGAAAAAACGTACCAGGAAGGCCTTTGGGATACGGAAGAAAGAAAAGGACAATGACTCTACGTAGGTCCCGCTCACCCTGTCACACCACGTAGTAGTGCTGGCCTGTATCGAACAACAGCCATTCCAGTTCAAATACTGCATCTGTTGGTCTCTACAGAGTAGGAAAGCTCTGCACAAGAGGCTAGAGAGTTTTGAGTCGTACTGGAGGCTCTTTTGATGTTCGTAGCCAGGGCCACCGCGCTTATAGCGCTGTAACACTGCCTGATCTCCTCCTTCCAACTGGATTAGCCAGAAGGCCCCTGAAACGGCCACAGAGTACACACTGTGGCAACCCACGCCACTGAGCAGTTCCTCCCTGCGGGCAGGCCGTATACTCGAGTTCCGCCACCCTATATAAATATAGACGTGTCATTTTTTAACGGACAGTGTGCAGGGTTGAAGAGTTGTTGAAATCGTCGTGGTGGAAGATTTGGCTCGGCACTTGAGATGAAAATGAAGAGCTCGCATGTTAAATTCCACGGTCCTCACCAGCTCTCCTCTCCCCCCTCTGCCTCTTTTTCTCTCCTCTTCTTGTCTCTCTCACAGGGGTTCTCCTGACAGAGAGGGGGGTGTAAGTATGACCACATCTTTCATCAACTTATCCGCCGAGTCATTCATCTGTTGAATAGCTCCCAGCCTGCCGCTGCATTGTAATTGAAATGAAAAGGTTTGGCTAATGCCACAGGGGAAGCATCTCTTCAAATCTATTTTACAAGCTTGGTTTTATTTTGGTCATAACTGGGAATCCTATTGGCTCATATAACTCCTGGCTGTGGTACGCAGAACCGTCGATAACGCGCCGCTAATTTCATGCTGTCCGCTATTTTATTGGTCATTTAAACTGTTATATTTTCATTCTCCATGCTGTGGACATTATCATCCTCATCATCATCCTCATCATCACCCAGGAACCGCAAGAAGTTGAATCGGTACTGCAACCTGAAACCGTTCCCAAGTGTTGTAGGGTAGTCTATACCCCCTAGGCTGCACACTGTAGTCTCCCCCTAGAGTGACACAGAGTAGCCCCTCCCCCTGTGATAGTGTCCACGTGCATGACTTTAGGGGTTCCCGCTGGGAAATGTAGTTCTCATTTGTGTTGTGCCGTTCTCAGGCCCAAAAGAAAACCAATGGGGCTCCCAACGGTTTCAGTGGCGAGATTGACTGGGACAGATATGTAAGTAGACATCAGGCCACTTACTTCCTTCACAATTACCTCATTTATATTGATCCAACCCACTGGTTTAATAATATGTTGACCAAACAATAGCAGAGGTCATGATTGTGCCTTTGCAAAAATTGTGAATTCCATGTTGACATCAACTTGACTTAAAACCGTGTGTGTTGTAGAACTCGCCTGAGGTGGATGATGAAGGCTACAGCGTCAGACCAGAAGAGGAAGAGGAGGGTGGAGATATCCTTTTTCAAATCAGTTGCTGTTCGCATGTATAGCCATTTGTCTGCTTCACTTCTCTACAATTGTCTCTCGAAGCGATCACATCTAGCAGTGACAAAACATGTATGCAAACATAGCCATTCAGTGTCCAACGCCACCACGTGCACAAAAAATGCATGCTCGTTAGATCAAACAGTACACACAGCGTTGTCATACTGTTTTGCGACTGCTGCCCTGTGATCTTCAGACGTTAGCGTCACGTCAGTGGAAAAACCTCCTGCTCCCCGGCCCGTCGCCTTTCCCAGCAGCCCCAGCCATAATCAGTAGCTGGTTATTCCTGTGTGTCAGCCGTTATTCCGCGGAAGCGATGCCTCGTTATTCCCCAGTGTGTCTGTTTGTTATCGAGGAGAGACGGGCCTCATCTGTCAACCGCCATCTTCTGATTGAATGGAAGTGGGGCTGAGATGGGACTGATCGTGATGGACAGACCCATCACACACACACACACACACACACACACACACACACGCACACAAGAAAGATGGAGAGACACTGTAGCAAGCAACATTGTTGGAAAAGAATGAGACTTTCATCCGTTTTACGCAAATACCAAAAATATTTTTTTTACTGTCAGAAAAGGCATTGGGTCGTTTCATTCAGAACCAGTGGCGTCCTTAACACGGACCCACCTGCTCCCAAGCCCAAGGCCCACTTCTTCTCCTCCAGCGAGTCGGAGGACGACGAGGACCACCGCAAGAAGTTCAAGATCAAGATCAAGCCGCTGGCCAAGGACGCCGCCGTGCCGGTGCCCTCGGTGGAGGAGCTCAAAGCCTCCATAGGCAACATAGCGCTCTCCCCCTCTCCTCTGGTGAGTGCCTCCCTCCTCACACCTCACTTCATTTCAGCACACACGTGTGTGTGTGTGTGTGTGTGTGTGTGTGTGTGTGTGTGTGTGTGTGTGTGTGTGTGTGTGTGTGTGTGTGTGTGTGTGTGTGTGTGTGTGTGTGTGTGTGTGTGTGTGTGTGTGTGTGTGTGTGTGTGTGTGTGTGTGCAGGTCCAAAAAGCAGGACGTTTTCTGTGTTCCTCCTCTACCCCGCGTGTGTCAGCGGAAAACTAGACGTTATTTGGTAGGTTCGCATCACCCCCTCCATGCGTAGTCTCTACCACCGGCCCAGTGACAGCACAGTGGCTGGAGTGTCCTCTGCCTGATAGCTGACGCTAGCGGTGAGGCTGCGGGTGATGCTTGGCAGGCACGCCACCGCATTCAGTCTGACCTCAGCGCACTCCCAATTACCGGAGTGGCTGGAACCACGAGGCAGATGTCCCGCTGCCCACAGAAAGGACCCAGCTGACGACGTGCCAGTGCCAGAGCAGTAGGGTTTGTGACGGGCACAATTTCATTGGATGCGGTTTGACCGGCTCCCGTGGTCCGACGCTTCTTCATCACAATGGAAAGCCAGATACAAAAGACTTGCCTGTTAAAGAAAACGTCGGAACGTCACGAACGTTGGGAAGGGAATGTGCTTTAATGACCGTTCTTAAGAGATCACGTCATCTTCTCCGAGCGGTTCTTGTGTTCGTCCAGTCGGGACCTCAGTGTTCCGGAGACGCTTGGCTGTAGCCTGGCCCTGAATAATTCAGGTAGGAAAGTGGCCACAGTGAGCCTCTGTGTGGCTCACCTATACGGGCACAAGGCTAGTCCACGGTCATATGAGACAGCAGCAGACTCAATAATTCATTCAGTGGAGAGAGGCTGTAGCCTGCTAGCCGGCGAACCTGAAGTGCTGGCGCTTTCAGTGCTAACACATTGTGTTTCTGCATGTGTGTGTTTACGTGTGAGGGAGAGTGAGAGAGAGGTGCAGGTGATCGAGGTTAAGTAAGGGCTGAGGCGAAGAGTGGTTTTGGTGATCACAGGCCGTCTATTCAGAGATTGGGCTGAACACTGATTGCATTTTGAGCCCTTCTAAAATTGCCTGCTCCACTGTTGTTGTTCCGCTCCGTAGCGGCTTAAGCGTTTTTTATTCGCTCGTGTTCTTTGAATATGATCCATCGTAATTGTTCTTCGTCTGCAGCGTAATTGTATGAATAGACGAGAATAGACGGGGTTTTAGGCCACCTCTGGGAATTTTCCCAAAAATTATTTGAATGTAACGTTACGGTGAAATTCGATTTAATAGACATGTACATGACAGATCACGCCCTGCAGAACGGCGGTCAGGCGTGTAGATTACCACGACGATCCCATGAGCCATGCAGCCGTTGGCTTTGCGGAGCGCCGTGCCAGCCCACCAGCTGAACACCCAGCTCCTCTGATGCCATCTCCGTGCCCGTGGCGCCATCGTGAGCCATGCCAGGTCCAGTCTGCCCAGACGAACCGAGGCCGTGCCAAGTCGCGTGGTGATGAAGATGTCAACGCAACCCCCCCCCCCCCCTCCCCCCCCTCCAGTACCGAGTGCAGGAACCTCAGCTTTCTTCCTCCCTGACTTGAATGAAACATAAGTCACAAGGCTCATCCCGTGCCCCCATAGCTGTGACGCGCCTGGCAAGGTAGCCTTTGCAACGGTTCGACAGAGAAACCGCCGGAGAGGAAGCGTGATAGAGGGCAAAAGTTAATGGGCCTCCCAACTGAACAACAGTGGCCACTTATCCCCCCCCCCCCCAACAGGCTCGCCATCTATTGTTTTACTCTTTCCCTCTTCTAGGTGGCCCTTTTGCTCTCCCATAATCAACACTGTGTTAATATTGAATGGGTTGATAAATATGCGGAGAACATGCAGAGGCCTATTATTGCCAGGCAATTTTGACATGGGTTTTCCCTTTCACTGGGTCAAATATTGATGGCGGGGTGTTCATTAGGTCTAACCACCAGACAATGTCTCTGACTAGGTCTCTGATCTACTGACTTCAAGCTATGTCAGATGTGCACTGATCCTGCTCACTAGCTGTATGGATGAGTCTTTAGTTCAATTCTGCATGAAAACGAAAAGAAAAAGTATTTGGTCTTGTTTGTGTTAGTGATGTCTCTTGAAATGTTTATTTACTGCTGCTCTTGCTCGCCTTGTTATTGTGAATGATCTGCCCTGACTGACATGAAACTCCCCTCTTCCTTCTCTCGCTCCTCTTTCTCTTCCCCGCGCTGCGCTCTTCTCCCCTCTTCCTCCCGTCTCCCCCTGACATGCTAACCTCTGCAGAGGAGTAGTCCGGTAAGCCCTCCGCTATGCTAGCCGTTGTGTTTGCGTCCCTCTTTGTCTCTGCACGCCCGATCCCTCACGCAGCCTTTCTCCTCGTGGTCACTGCAGAACTAAGCGTGCCATTCATTCTCTCTGCTCCTTTTCGTGACAGGGTCATTTTCGACAATAACTCAGAGTTCTTTTGGGATGTGAAGGGTATCTTCGGCTGTATTATTTACTTTGTGTAGTATGTGTGTATACTGTACGTGTGCCAGTGAAAGTGTGGGTGAAGGCGTTAGCCAGCCTTTGCACTTCTTTTGTCTGCGTCTTAGGTGGTTTCTGCTGACTCAGGTCTTCCCAAATCTGATTTTAATTGAAAGCGGAGCAGTAGCTCCTCGTTAGCGTTCGCTGTGGAGGCCAGCGAAGGTCAGACTCAGCTCCTCAGACTCCCTTGCCGATGAAACAGAATTTACATCGTTAGCTAGAGCTATCCCTATGTCTCAGGACAACATTGTGAATACAGAGTCCATTTCGTTATTGTTGGCCTGAAAGATTTTTCAGGTAATAATTTGGGGGGAAAATCTGAACTTGGCTTCTCTACCGTTTCTGTGTTTTGTAATATTCGTATCAGACACAGAGACTGAGCTAGGACAGTCAGCCATGCTGAAAACACACACACACACACACAGGCTGGACCAGGCACACACAGGTCACTTCCGGACGGTTCCTCCTCATTACAAAGGGCATCTTGTGATTGGTGGTGACGTGCAGTGCCCTCCAGAGCTCCTGCGCAGCCAATGGGAGCCAATGCTCTCCCCGACATGGCCCGCCCCGTGGTTACATCACTGCAATCAGTCACGGCTCAGTGCACAGCTGGAATGAGTACAGGAATGAGAAAGGGAAGACAGATCATTCCAACAGGGAAAGAGACACGGTGGGGGAAATAAATCACACCAAATCTGGCAATTGACTTAAAAGAGGAAACAAATGAGGGATTTGAAGAAAAAAAAAAAAATGGGGATCAGGAGAGAATGGGGGTAAAGTCGAGAAAAAACACAGCCCAGCTAATTACTATGAAAGATGTCAGAGTCACAGCAAGAGTGTAGATGCTTTCTGGGCAGGAAAATTTTATTTTAAGTTATTTGTGAAATAATGAATAATGGAAGTAAAGCCTTTCTCTGCAAACACATGTATCCACCAATCCTCTCGTTCACATGCGGGCGCACATACACAGCAATGATTTATGCTCAGCCTACCTCTGTTGCACCACTGCCTAATGATGTAGGATTTGCCTTTCTAAAAGCATACGCCCACATACACCTTATTACTGATGCACAGTCCTTTATTTCAATGCATTTTCAATCAGAGTGTGGGGGGCTCTCGTTCAGTCATCAGACGTCATGTGATGTGTGTTTGTGTTTGACTGATTTGTCACTCTCTGACCAGGTGTCTCTTCTCTCTTCCTTTTTGCTGGCCACAGAGACGCAGCCCGGTAAGTGTGCCCCGGTCTCCCTCCCTTTCTATAGAAAACACCTTTCTGTACCGGACTCCCTCCCTTTCTATAGAAAACACCTTTCTGTATCGGTCGCCCTCCCTTTCCATAGAAAACACCTTCCTGTATCGGTCTCCCTCCCTTTCAGTAGAAACCACCTTCCTTTCCCGGACTCCCTCCCTTTCTATAGAAAACACCTTCCAGTCCCGGTCTCCCTCCCTTTCTATAGAAAACACCTTCCTGTACCGGACTCCCTCCCATTCTATAGAAAACACCTTCCTGTACCGGACTCCCTCCCTTTCTATAGAAAACACCTTCCTGTACCGGACTCCCTCCCATTCTATAGAAAACACCTTCCTGTACCGGACTCCCTCCCTTTCTATAAAAAATACCTTCCTGTACCGAACTCCCTCCCTTTCTATAGAAAACACCTTCCTGTATCGGACTCCCTCCCTTTCTATAGAAAACACCTTCCTGTACCGGACTCCCTCCCTTTCTATAAAAAACACCTTCCTGTACCGGACTCCCTCCCTTTCTATAGAAAACACCTTCCTGTGCCGGACTCCTTTTCTATAGAAAACACCTTCCTGTGCCGGACTCCCTTTCTATAGAAAATACCTTCCTGTTCCAAACTCCCTCCCTTTCTATAGAAAACACTTTCCTATCCCTCCCTGCCTCCAGTGCTCTGGTCGTGTACCGCTGGTCTTAGTTGCCTTGTACATCTCACTATTCTTAAATAGCCATCTCCATGACGTGACGTATCGATGGGGCAACATAGCAAGGTGACAATCAACCGTCGGTTGCTACGTGCTGATGCGATTAGCCCGGAGCAGGCACAAGGAAATTGGACAGTGAAATCATGGGGCGGTATTGGCTGGAGTAATGTGATCAGGGGTGCTGGTAGCTAATTCACTTTTGCATGATTCTATCTGAACTTGTGAGGTATGTCTCTCCCGTCTCGATGTTGACACCGGTGCCGCTCTGATGTCCCGCCCCAGCGACTCCCTCTGCCGCTGCTCGTGTGCTCTCTCCTTTTTCCTTTTCTCCCTGAAGACTTTCAATCAATCCATCACTCACTCGCGCACAGACACAAACACACACACACGGGGCTTGTTCTTGAGGTTAGAGAGCAAGCGCCTTGCATTGCCACTTCACTAACAAGTTCCCCGTGCCCCTCTTTCAATCCCTTCTTTCCATCTTTGCCTTTTCTTCTTAGTAGAGTAATCTAAGGTGGTTCTTGGAAGTAGCACATGGTAACAAGCATGTTCTCTTTCCAACCTTTTATAGTGTGACTTTAAACCTTGCTGACACAGTTTTTCACCCTGGGCACAGGGATATTTCACCCAGTCACCATTTTGGTACCAACTGCTGGGCTATTGTGGCAAAGAGAGGGCCGTTTTTCTGGAAATTATTCGTGGAGCCATAATCTTGACCTCGGTTTGAGATGTCATCGTGCTGTGCGTTCACGGCACAGAGTTGTTGCTGTGTTTGAGGCGACGCGTTATGTAACCAAATGACCCCTCTGTCCTCAGTCGTTCCTGCCCACTCGACTAACGTCGGTCATGAGCTTGGGAAAAATAGACAACAGTCACACCGGGGCGGGTGGCGATGTCAGGGGTCCGTCTACAACCCAGATGGAGTCTGTGTGTTTACAGTTCACTACCTCTGTGGGGTTAGTCACTGCATCCCCCGTCGGGTCGGTTACGAAGCGAGGGCCCCCTTTTTTTCACATCTGAACAAGTCTCCCTCGGCCAGGAGTGGCCCACAGTGACCCGGACTAGTGACTACCGATTACTGTTTATAAGCGGCGTGCTACTTCACGCACAAAAGAGCCCACGCTCCAGTGAATGTACAGTGAATCACCTCCACTTATTATTCATGTAAGGCTGTAGCCTTCTGCAACACACTGTGTTTTTCTTTTATTCAAAATGTGTCGTCATCTCTTCGCAGGGGCTGCAAAGGAACACCTCGAGTGAGTATGCCGTATCTTTCCCATTGAGACCGCGGCGCAGTGTGAAGCTCCGCTGCATGGTCAGTGGGAGTCGGATGTGTTGAACACCGTTTGGTTTCTCCCCCCTCCAGATGAAGAGATAACCCCGATCGCTCGACCGAGACGTGTCGTGCCCCCTGTGCCCGCCGCGGCCCCCACGCTGCCCCCAGTGCTGCAACCCCCCAGGTAGGTTGCACCGTTGACCCCCCCCCCCCCCCCCCCCCCCCTCCACCCAGCAGGAACCCCTGGTGGGAGACACTTTTGCGTCTACGCCCTTCATGCACACATCCATGTTTTTTAGCGTTCATGCATGATTGGCGGATTATTTTGAAGGCTAGGAAGAAGGCAAACCTAGCGGTGTGCCTGGACCCTTAAGCCACCCTCTAGGTGGGTTGCCTGAAGCGTGACTGTGCGTGCTGGTCGCGTGGTGGTGACTCACCCCTTTCTCCTCCGTCTACCGCCAGCAGTAAGAAATCCCCCTTGTCAGAGGACGCTACAGCCTTATTTGGGCCCCCCTTGGAGACAGCCTTCGGAGAACAGAAAAGTCAAGGTAACACGTCTTTGGTGTGTGAGTGAGAGGGTATTGACTGGGTTAACATTAGCTTAAAGTTAGTCTGTCTCTCTCCAACCGAGTCTGCTCTGTCTATATTACTGCGCGCCGTTTCGCTGAGTGACGCGACAGAACACACACACACACACACACACACACACACACCGTAATGAGGCTGGCTCGTTGAGCGCTCCGTGGCTCGCCGCCGCTAGCTCTAATCACTGTCTCTCCGGCTGTCGCACTTAAGCACACGGCAAGCTGAGTAACAAAATGTGCGTTCCCGCTTTGCCCACTTGTGTCTTGGAAGATCCAGCACCGTGCCCCGGTGTTTTTGCACAGTCACTCCATGTTTGAACACACTTCCCCCCTTAAAAGCACTCGCACCGTCCCACTTTCTCTGAGGTCAAAGGGTGGAGGCTATGGTTGCTTTGTCTGTGTGTGTGTGTGTGTGTGTGTGTGTGTGTCTTTGCCACTGTGTCGCGTCCAATCCCACTGGATGGATTTAGCTGTGCGGGGCCGGGGGAGCTCTCAGCTGTTATGTAACTGCCGGTTAGGGCACAGCTAATGTCAACAGCAGCGCTGCGATTTCCTGCTATATGCATTTATTTGAGGGAGAAAAACAAGCCTGTGGCCTCGCTGTCTGACAAGAAAAACGTGGCTGTTTGTCTTAAGTAATATTGTCATTAGAACATGGTCTAATACTGGTACTTTATATAAAACAAATGTTGGTTTATTTTTGGTCAGACTTAACATGCAAGAGATTAACCCACTTATTTTTCCTCAGAAACCTATAAGCTGGTAACCCACCCACTCGAGTCATAGCCATAAAAAGCCCTATTCCAACAACTTGGATAGATTAAAGGTGTATAGTTCTCTCTTTAAAATGGCTCATTGCATAGTTCTACCTCAGAGACATCGATTTGTCCACCTCCTGTAACGTTAGCCTGAGCGGGTGGTGTTGCTCCGTCAGCCAGTCGCCTGCAGTCATTCTGACCAGCCCCATCTCTTATGTCCCCTCTCTAACCATAGCGCCACTCTCTGAGTCAGACGTATGGGGGGCTCCTCTCTCTGAGTCTGACACCTCTTTGACAAGAGCCTTCCCCACAGGAAGTAAGTTTGTTTTTTCCCCCACATGCGTCGCACTTCCTCTTTCCTCTGGAATGCCTGCACGGAATGTCCATCACTTCATAAAACCACCCCTGGTGTTCCCCCCTTCATGGATGGCACTAATGAGCGGACGAGAGACTCTGTGAACAAGTGTGCCATTAACTCTCTCTCTCTCTCTCCCTTCACAGCCGGCACTAACCGACTCAATTATATTAGCCCCCCCCCCCCCTCCAGACAGCTCCATTATGTTAAAATGACTTCAATCTTTTCATTTTCTCACATGGTAGTTTGGTTGTTGGTTAGATTCCTGGTCTCTCTCATCACCATCCTCCTTCCTCCGCATCTGGCATGGTGGTGCTGGTGGTGTGTGTGTGTGTGCGTGCGTGCGTGCGTGCGTGCGTGCGTGCGTGCGTGCGTGCGTGCGTGTGTGTGTGTGGCATGGTCGCCTGGTTTGCTCCTCCTCTCCTTGAGCTGATATGGTTGGTGTAGTACAGGCACAAGCCCCTCTGGGGTTCCCCCTTTATGGAGTGACAGGGCTGTACACTTCCGCACTGATGTCATTGCAGCTCCGCCTCCGCTTCCGCCCAAGAATGTCCCAACCTCCCCCCCTGCGACTGGCCCCCCCTCTGCCGACGCCTCGGGTAAGCGAGCCCCCCCCCCCCTCCCGCTTCTCTCCACCTCCTCCTGTCCATGCTCCAGAGCACTCCTCCTGGCATTGTTCTATGCAGCTCTGATTTTTCTGTGTCGTTTCATTATGTGTCACTCTACCGTTCTCTTAACCTCTGACTGACCTCTCCGTTGTCTGGCTCCTGTGGTCGCCTGCATCCCAGATGTATCAGCGGAGGCTGGCAGCGCAAAGCCCTCCATCGCTGACCTGGACAACATCTTTGGCCCCGAGGAGCCCACCGCAGCCATGGACGACGCCGCGGACAAGTGGGTGTGCTTCGCCGAGGAGTCCCCCGACAGGCCGCACCCACCGGGCGACCCCGCCCCTCCCTCACCCGCATCGCCACCGCCGGGAGACGGCGCACCCGCCCAGCCCCCTCCGGCAGAGCCCGCCTCTCCTCTCCCCGTCTCTCCTCCCCCTCCGACGGAGGACGCGCCTCCTCCCGTGCCGACCTCCCCGCTCCCCTCGGAGGAACCGCCGGTCTCCCCGCCTGCCGCGCCCTCGGCCTCCGCTCTGCCTGAGGCGCCAGCCCCCGCACCCGAAGAGCCGGCGCCTCCTACCTCTCCTCCCCCAGCCGCGGTCCCCGCTCTCCAGTCTCCCTCGAGTGTGCCCCCCTTTGTCCCACCGCCCAAAGCAAAGCCCCCCACTCCCCCTCCAAAAGCTGATCCCACTACTCCCACTCCCAAAGAAGAGCCTCCTTCTCCTCCTCCAAAAGAAGAGCCTCCTACTCCTCCTCCTAAAGAAGAGCCTCCTATTCCTCCTCCTGCAGTGAAACCCCCTACACCTCTTCCAAAGGCAGAGCCTCCTGCCCCTCCTCCTAAGGTAGAGCTTCCTACTACCCTTCCAAAAACAGAGCTTCCTCCTCCTCCCAAAGCTGAGTCCCCCACCAGCCCCCCTGTCGCCGTGGCACCAGCGGAGGAGCCGGCGTCGACGCGCGCCGTCCCAGCGCCCCTGGTCCTGGCCACGGAGGAGCCGAAGAAGACTCCGGATGTGGCGCCGGCCGCGGCCGCGCTCAAAGAGGACCCCGGCGAGACCGTCGGATTGCCCAAAGACGCCGGGCAGGGTAGCCGCGGCACCCCTCCCCCGCCTCCGCCCCCCACGTACCGGGCCGTGGTCTCCTCGCCAGGCCCCACCTCTGGAGCCGGGGGCACGGCCAGCGGTGAGTAGCCCAGCTACACGCCCTCTCGCGTGGGCACAGTCGCCGGCCGTCCTTCACCTCGCGAGGGCAGGCCTTATCCCTGGAAAACAGGCAGGCATCTAGTTAGCATGGTCGAGTCTGGTGAAGAATTATCTAGAATGATTATTGATTCTATTTGTTGGAGTGGCTGCCTGTGTGGATATCTTAACAGCAATGGTTAGAAGCACAATGTCCTGTTTATCTTACTGGTAATCATTGATAGACAAATGGGAACACCCACGCAAACAATATTAAGGCCAATCGAATTACCCAATATACTGTACTAGCTGACAAAATCATTGGCCACGAGAGTAAGCAGACTGTTTTTGATAGTCTGGAAGCCTAGCCATCCGACATGTTTAACTAAACTAACTACCGAAGGGTCATTTCACAATGACAATGTCCCTCCACACAAAAGAACCTGGAGAGGCAGACAGTAGACAGAGCCCACGGATGGCGAGGTTGTGCCGACACAGCATATCTGGAGCTGAGAGGAGAGTGGGGAACGGGGTGCGGAATGCCTTGATCCACTGTGGGAAAACTGTCCTTCAGCATAAGCAATAACTGGGTTGTTGCGTCTTAAACATTATTAGATAGCCTTTCCTAAGCCTACTGTTTTAATATAGAGTAGAAATGACTTCATTTTTTATAGCTTGTTTAGTTGTTGTTTTTACTGTAATGTGGTGCACCCTGGATTGAGTTTTTCTCCCTTTGACTTGGCGTGGTTTGCATATACAAACTGCTGGACTCTACGTAACAGTTTGAGCACGTGCAACGTGTAATCTGTGAGAATGTTCTTTTAACCCCTTCCTGTCTCTTCCAGGCTCCTCCTCCCCAGCTCGGCCCGCCACCCCTTCCGGCGCCAGCCCCACACCGCCTCCTCCCCCGCCGCGCCCCTCCTCACGACCCAAGCTGCCCCCAGGGAAGCCCGCCGTCGGCGACTTGGTGAGTGCCTCTGCCCAACCCTCACTGACGGCCTCCACGGTGTACTGCATGACCATACATCGCTGTCTCAAAGCCGTGTAGCTCTTCACTCAGACTCTTCAATGGAGGGTGAATCAGCTCAGTAATGACCAGAGTTCTTTTGTGCCTCTTGTGTCTTCCCGGGCCCCCCTCTCTCCCTCTCCAGAGTCGGCCGTTCAGCCCCCCGGTCCACTCGGCCAGCCCCCCTCCCGTCGCCCCCCTGGCGCGGGCGGAGAGCACCTCCTCCATCTCCTCCACCAACTCCCTGAGTGCCGCCACCACCCCCACCGTCGGTAAAGAGCTCTCCGTGTCTGTGTCAGGTGTGTGTGCGCCATCTCCCATCTGCTCCGTGTGCTGCTGCTGTCGTCCGTGTGCGCCATCACCGCGCTCCTATTGTGCCCGTGCAGACACCCCCATATTCCCACCGTTTGCCTGTTTCTAGCCAGATAAACCAATATCTCACACAAATGTGTTTCTACTAGTTTCGTTTCACTTTGTTTTTGTTGTAAGAGCAGATAAGTTCACTTTCTGCGGAAAAAGATAAATGAGTCCGGTGTGGCTAGCTTTTGGGTGTAAACAGAGATCTGGTTTATCAATCACTACATCAAAGCCTGGATGTCAGCCAGCCATTATGGTCTTCTATTGATACAGACGTCGTTCAATAGTAACTCTGTATAGATGTATTTTTGTTCGATATACCAGAGCAGCCTTTGGGGCTTTGTAGAAATAATACAAAAGAGTAAAGAGAACATTTTTAACCGCTTAGATTTTCCTTCCCACATGAATATCAATAGTCCCATGCCTTCAGTGTTTCTTGTCTCACTGATTCATTTGCGTGAATGCAAGCTTCAAAATATTTGTTTGTTTACATCATTTCTGTTGGGTTTCTGAGTTATCCTTTGGTTGATTGGCGTTTCTTTGTCGTTTTCTTTTTCTATTTTGTTCTTGTCTTTCTCTGTGTCCTTTCTTCTTTCTTTTTTTTTGTCGCTCATCGTCTCTCAGAGGATGATGCTTATGTAGACAAACTACCCACGTTTGAGAGGCACTTTGATTCACTGGCAGGTAGAGTATAGCTCGTATATGAGGTTCATGGGTGGGGTGGGGGCGGGGGGAGTGGTCTGTGCAACCTTTGAACCCTCTCCGATGCCTCTTACCCAGGATGCGGTGGGCATTGGGTGCTGAAGGTCATCAGTCTGTCTGTGTGTGTTTGTGCTGTACCTGATGAAGCAGTGTCAAAGCACCTAGCTGGGTATTCATAGGTGCCCTCCAATAGTTTGCCAGGATATATAGACCTTGCATTCCATCCACCACAACTGGGGACCACGTTCAACAGAGTCATTTTTGCAGACCGATTCATAAACACATTGTTTGAGTTCCGGATCATTCTTTGCTTTTCATGCATTACAATAGGCCATTGAATTGAAGTCTCCTTCCCTCACTCTATCCTTCTCTCTGCCTCTTTTCGCTAGTGCAGATAATACTTACTGTGATTGAGGGGGTAGACAAACTGTTCACAAACAACTACTGAAGTTACGTGCAATTCTGACCGTCCATCAGCTGAAAAGCCTCACTCCCCTCTCCCACCTGCCCACACATCAGGGGTTTCTGTTGCTGTTTTGCGGGACTGGGCATCTGTAGCTTTCTTGCCTGCATCACCATGGAAACACGCTGTATCCTGGCTGATGGCAGTCGTTGTGTGTGTGCACCGAGTGCTGTGTGGTTGAGCTTTTCCTCGCGAAGGCTGCCAAGGCTGTGTGTGGCCGCGTTGCTGTGTTGCTGTGTGTTGACCGGAGAGAAGCTCTGTCTGTAGGCGGATGACAATCAGACACACACACACCCTCTCACTTTCTCTCGCTCTCCTGCACACACCCCACATGCACTCACTGACACCTGTTTTCCGTTGTGTCTGTGTGTGAGGAGGCTGTCTGAACAGCCCCTGTCTGTCTGTGGGCACTTGAGATCCAGACGCACACACACACACACACACTCCCCCTCTGTCAGGTCAGGCTGCTCCTCGTCGAGCGTACCTCCTTTGAAGTCTCGCATGAGAATGAGCCCGAGTGGCGCTGCGGTCGCTTAGTATTCACTCCGATCGACAGAAAGGGAGAAAAACACAGCAGGCTCTGGAGGGGGGACTCTCCATTGGCCTCGTCCCCTCCCTCCTCCTCCTGCTCCCCCCTCCTCCTCCATCTACCCTTCCACTCGACCCCTAACCCCTCACCCATGCCACTAACACACACACACCATCCATCGTGGATAAGTGCCACTCGGCCCCCGTCCTCCCTGCAGCACACTTGCCCTCTTATATCTCTCTCTCTCTCTCTCCCCCCCACCCCCCATTCCTGCCCCCATTTGTCCCACTCTCTCCCACCATTCTCCTCCATCCTCCTCCCAGTCCCTCACATTGAGTAGCAGCACACCTATGCAGTGAGTTCCTAAGCCCTCCCTACTCTCTCCCCCAATAACACTCACCAGTGCCCCCTGCTGGTTTTTATCAGTAGCAGCAGCCTGCCTCTATGTGTTTCATAACTGGCCTGGTCAATTGTAGCATGTGACATTGTCTCAGCCATACAGATGAGAGGGATTGGAGAGGGGCTGCACGGGTAAACGGCGTGCGGAACGAACGACCTGTCAGAACGGAGATCTATTGGCCTCCTCCCCTAGATCTCCTCAAGGCCTGACGTCTTAAGACCCAACGTCCATGGCTGAGAGAGAGACTAGCCGGATCTCATCAGTGTGCCCTGTGGCTTCACCCAATACCTGAAACCCTGACACACACACACACACACACACACACACGGTGCTCTTCTGTCTTGTCTGGCAGTGTAATGGCTTCCCGTGCCACCCCTCCCCCATCCCTGCCCTGCCCCCCCCCCCCCCCCCCCCCATCTCTCTCTCTCACCTCTCACTGTGATGTGTGATCGACCTACCATGTGACTCACGCTACTGTCCTTCTCTCTCCCCCTTCCCTCCTCACCCCCTCCTCACCCACTCTTCCCTCCTTCCTCCCCTCCTCCCCCTCCCCCCCACACAGAGAATGACCAGCCTTCCCTGGTCTGGTTTGACAGAGGGAAGTTTTATTTAACCTTTGAAGGTAAGTTGTGTCTGCGTGCGCCAAGGGGGCTTAATGACGATAACGCTCAGAGGCTCATCTGTGGAAGCTTTCCCCTACTCACCTCCTCTTCCCCCTCTCTTTCTCCTTTTCATCCTTCCATCTACAAAGCTAGCTCCTGAACCCCACTCATACGCAGTATCTGCGCACTTGCCCCCCCCCCCTTCCCCCCTTCCCTTCTTTCCTATTTTGTCTGCCCCCTTGTAATGTTGGTTCTCATTTCATCCAAAAGGCGCTGCGTGTTTTTGCCCTTTGAACATCTCCGTTCTTCACGTACTGCCACTAATCTTTGTTTGTTGTATTTGCCTTTCTTTTTTTTGGCCCTGCTCTCTGGTCATTTCTGTTTGGATCTTTGAACCGTCTTATCTTCTGTCAGTAACAATGTTCAGCTGTAACAGCCTGTCCGGAACTAGCATGCTCTGTCCTCTTCTTGCGCTTTCTCGATATTGCTCTCTAAATGTTTTCTCCGTTTGTGCGGGGAAAATATGTATCGTTCATATTTCTGTCTTTCTCTGCTTTCAAAAATCTACCGGTGTTAGTGGTATCCTATAGATCCTGGGTTTCTATTCATAGCATATTTGATTGTTACAGCTGGGCGCTATGTGCACAAAAATTGCCATTTCACATTTAATTTAAACAAAGCTTTGCACATCCTGTTGTCAGTCCACCTATATCACACATTTATTTTTCATTACTAATTGTCATGCACGTAAATCCCTACATTCAGTTCCACACCCTTCAGGTGTCCATCTTCATTTGGCACACTGGAGGAAAAACAGTCAGGGTGCTGGAAACGGCTAGACGCTGAGTAGCTTGCCGTTTCGGATGGGGCATAGGATGAGTGGCTTGTCAAGACCATGGCGGCTATGGTCTGTTTCTCTCAAGCCGTCTGCCTCACCTCTCCTGGGTGTGCGCCGCCTGCCTCACGTGCTGACGCCGCTGTGTGTGGAATGTGTGTGTCTTTTCCCTTCCAGGCTGCTCCAGGGGCCCCAGCCCTCTCACCATGGGGGCCCAGGACACCCTCCCCGTGGCGGCCGCCTTCACCGAGACGGTCAACGCCGTCTTCAAAGGAGCCGACCCCACCAAGTAGGTCCTCCAACGTGTTTTTCTCTCTTGAAAGTGACCAGGCGACATTATCAGCCACGTCGTGTCTTTGTTCTTTCTCTCTCTGTCACTCTCTCCCTCTGTTTGTCCCCCCCCCCCTTACCTCTCCCTCCGTCCCCCGTTCCTCCCCCCGCTGCCTCCCTCTCAATGTCCTAACCTCCTACCTTCCTTCCCCTGTCCCAAGGTGTGTGGTGAAGATCACCGGGGAGATGGTGCTGTCCTTCCCGGCGGGCATCACGCGACACTTTGCCAATAACCCGTCCCCCGCCGTGCTAACCTTCAGCATAACCAACTACAGCCGTCTGGAGCATGTGCTGCCTAACCCACAGCTCCTGTGCTGGTAAAGACCACCGTAACCTCACGCTGTAACGCTCCCTAACACCACCATCACCACCTCCTACGTGGAGCGGTGTCACGTGAGCCGGGGTGTCAGTGTAAATCCCCTCCGCTGTAGCCCCCTGCACCATCACGACCATATAGAGGGGGATTCCATTGTTGTTAATTGTGAGGAAAAATATTGAATCAAGAAGGTATATTATATAAGCTACAGTGCTTGATGGTGTGTTCTGGATGTAAAGATCAAAACGTTATGACGTTGTTGTGTGGGGGGGGGGTGGCTTTCTTCTTCCCAGTGACACCAGCACCCAAGCCAAGTCCAACTCCAAGGACTTTTGGGTGAACATGCCAAACCTGATGACCCATTTAAAGAAAGTGGCCGAGCAGAAGCCCCAGGCCACCTACTACAACGTGGACATGCTCAAGTATCAGGTCGGCCCCACCGCCAGCCACCGCCTTGTTACGCCTCACCTAACACACACCGGGGTCAAGGGAGGTCATCTCTCTGCCACAGACACGTCCTCTTTGTGTCGGTGAAACATGCATGCGTCTCTGTTTCCCAGGTATCGGCGCAGGGTCTCCACTCGACGCCTCTGAACCTGGCGGTGAGCTGGCGGTGTGAGCCCACTAGCACGGACCTGCGAATAGACTACAAGTACAACGGGGAGGCCATGAGCGCGCCCATGGCGCTCAACAACGTCCAGTTTCTCACCCCCGTGGACGGAGGGGTCTCCAAGCTGCAGGCGGTGCTCCCACCAGCCCAATGGTGAGATACGGCAGTGTCACTTACCTTGACTCAAGACATTTGTCAGTGGACAGGTTTGATACCAGTTGTTTAAAACCACGTGTTGTTTGTTGCTGCTGCTGTGGTTTTAATGTTGGTGATGAACCATTTCTTCATCTTTATGAATTCTCATAGGAATGCAGAGCAGCAGAGAATCCTGTGGAAGATTCCAGATATATCGCAGAAATCCGAAAATGGAGGTAAGTGCGTTGGTTGACGCAGGAATAAGACCGGTAACTAGACATAGAGTGATATACTCATTTTCCCCCTTTTCGTTTGACTGGCCTCACTGACACCCCCCTCCATCTAGACTCGGCATTACATATTTGAATAGTCGAGGCAGCTTGCACCAAAACAGGTTTACATGTACATATTCCCACTCCGTTTAATACGACCCATAATGCTGCATACCTACCTATGTCAATGCATTGAGTCTCAGTCTTTCTTCCCATCCAGGCGTGGGGTCTTTGTTGGCCCGCTTCCAGCTGACAGACGGCCCCAGTAAACCCTCCCCCCTGGTCTTGCAGTTCACCAGCGAGGGCAGCACCCTCTCAGGCTGTGACATTGAGCTGGCTGGACCAGGCTACCGCTTCTCTCTCGTGAAGAAGAGATTCGCCGCAGGTGAGTAGTGATGCCTGAAAATCTAGAGGCTTTCAATAAGTGAAACATGAGCGAGAAAAAATCTGAGCTACTATTATTCAATCTGAGTGGTGTTGTCAACAATAGGATTTTTATTCAAAGGCAAATTGTATTATGTGAAAGGATCAGCAGTGTCGAATCATACATTTGAACTCCAAAGAGTCATGTGTCGAGATTCTTATAACCTATATGTGCTTTTTTTCTTTCAGGAAAATACGTGGCAGACCACTAATCCATGCTACTGAGCAGCAACACTACTGAACAAAACACACTGGCGACTATGTTAATGAACTGAGAACAGAGGACTAACCAACACCACTACTCCCCAACGCCCTACAGACGAACGGAGACGCTCCTTTAACCCTTTACCATCCTAGCAGACAGGACACACAGCCTAACCCAGAAGTATTGTATGACTTGCATATAACGTTGTGGACCGTTTTAGGATGTACTTATTGTATTTGTAAGAAAATGTATTTCCTTTCAGACTCATCTGTGTTGCTGCGTGCGGTTAGATGCCAGGATCCCCCGTTCTCTGAAAGTACGCCTCTGTCGCAACCCCCCCCCCCCCCCGGCCTTTCACTGCAGCTGCCTGATCTGTCATTTGGGATCACTTGTAATTTACCATGCAGATTTAGTTATCGGTCGAACCTATCCGAGAACAGGAGTGCATGCACTATTAGATTGTGCGCCTGAGTGAATCATGTTCATAGGTGATGTGATCCCACTCAATAAAATAAGATGGCAGTTGTTCCTGCCGCATGCCTGTGATTAGACGGATATATGTGTGGGTGTTGGTATATTTATGATTATGGCTCTCCTAGATATACACTTTCCCAAACTTTTTCTTGCATCATTTACTGGTACAACAGGGTCAAGCAACATTGATTTTGCTGTTGACGGTCAAATCATCAAACTGCATATGATAATTAAAAATGCACCAAAAAACGAAAAAGGATATGAGAGGGTTTTCAACGGTTAGGCAGCTGCAATGATAAATTACTATTGGTTGCAATATATAAAGAATCCCTGAAACCTAAACATAGCTGTATAAAGTTTCCTTTTAAATGAATAATATATATATATATATATGTCTTAAAGGGCGTTTGGTGTTTTCCCTGTATTGTCAAATAGCCTTTCGGTTGTTCACGGGAGAGCAGTCGTAGACTTCAGAGTACATTACAGCATTCTATTTTTATTTATTGATGACTTGTTGTAAAAAGTATGTGATTCTGTATATGAATAGAACTGAATGGTATCACACTTTAGATTCCTTAAAGTTATAAATATTTGATTTTTTTGTTATCTGTGTAGTTGGGTAACCTGTGTACAGTATAAGGTATACTTTTTTCAGATTTATTTCAGATATAATTTTTTAACTCAAGTGCAACAGAAGATTTGAGCTATATAAATATATATGGATGGGGGGAGAGTAATACAGTTAAAAGATAAATATCTACCTGGATGCGTCGAGCTTTATGAAAGCAGTGTTATTTAAGCTACACTAATAGTTATAACATGGGTCGTCAGTCAGCTTATGACCCTTTTACGCCCTTTTTCCATTCACCTCAATGTGTTGGTTCCTAAATCCCCCGAGTGCATATTATTCTGCATTAACAGCATGAAAACTCCCCAGATAAACCAGTGCTTGAATCCATGGCTTTATTTTGCATAACAGTAATGGTCTCTGTGAGATGTCTTGATCAAGGTTTTGGAGAGAGGTTAGATGACCAAAACGCTTTTTTTGTATTTTTTGTGTGTGTGTACCCAACAGTCCTCTAAAAGAGAATAAGCTGAATATTTTTAAAGGGACGGAGGAAAAAAAAACGACAAATAAATCTTGTTTCATGTGAAGAACACTGTGCAGATGTTTCAAACTTCCTAAATGCTCTGATACTTAACATGAAGAACAAAATGTAAGTAACATTAAACTTTAAGGTCTCTTTATGTAGGCATAGGGTGTATGTCAGTATATTTGCTACAAGACACCATTTATAATTCTCCTAGAACTGTCATTTGAGTATTTCGTCTATGCATGCTCAATGACAAACAAACAAAGGAACGGATCATTGATTGGTGCATTGCAGCCCTCTATAGCAATTTAGAGAATAATACTTGTACCCAACCTTACGTCAACCATTAACTAGCTAACCACTATGATGTCAGTACTAACTTGTTACTGCTTCTAGGATTGGTGGTCAAGCTAGAAAGAGAAAGGGTTACCAAATGGGTGATGTTTTGTTTGTCTACATTTTAGGACTAGACTAAAGTGATTTGTTCCACTGATGGCCTCATTGACCTGTGTTAACCGTGAGCAGAGCCGGGAGTGCATTTGTGTGTGCTAAAGCCGGAATTATTTTCTTGGTTCTGTAACGTTATTATCTCGACCACTATGTGCAAGCTGTGTTTGTGCATACAATGTTAAGGTAAAGTGAGAAACTTAATTGGCTTCTTTCCAAAAACAATAAAAGTTATGAGCTGGACATGTGTTTGGAGCTATCTTTTCCTCATCACAAACAGTCAAAATGTGTTGAATTTTAAATTCCAGTGTATTATTATGACTGTTGTTGAATGTTAATTTCTTCTCTTGACATAAGTTACACACTCAATTTTCAGACAGTGGAAAAAAAAAACTTGCTATTTGGAGATTTTCACCTGGTAAGTGAAATGAAGCAATGCTCACATTGTATGCATTTACAAACCGTTTTGTTTGTCATGATTTGATGTAACCCTTTATGAGCGCTTCACATCTTGTCATAAGCCTTACTCGGTAATTACATGCACCTCAAGAAGTCTGGGAATATTTTGAAGAAAATAATGATTTCTTTTTTTGTCTTATCAAGCTTTTTATTGTAGTTCAAGAGTCAGAATACAATGCCATACATGCTATACTTATGTTGTACTAATCCTCGCACAGAATGCTGAATTATGCAATTGTCTCATGTTTGTGGTACAATTTAAAAAAAGGACAAATATGATGTCTAAAATATGTATGTTGAATGGCCATAATGATCATTCAAATATCAATGTTTTTTTTGCAAATAAAGTAGGAGTATCGGTTATGTTCAGTTGGTTGCAATCCTAATTATCTGTCTCCTTGTCTATGTATGCCTTGGATGTCTAGGGTCTCATTTTCTGCTACTTGTTACCATTTCTGTGCCCCAGTTTTTAAATCCCTTCCTGGCTCTATTGTGAAAATGTGTTCACAGCACGCAGGTAACATAACGTAAAGGCTAGGCAACAGTATTGCTAAGGTAAGTTGCTTAATATTATTCAATATCATCTCTTCAGTTCTGCAGACTAAATGGGTTTAGGAGCAACCCGGTCTGAAATATACTAATAGTTTGTTTCAGTTCAGTGATCCAAAATGTAACTTTACTGTATTGACGTTATTAATGAACATATTAATGGATGGAGTTAATGGAGTTTTGTTTACTCGTTTCCCTGAAATAATATTTAATGCATATAATCCATAATGCCTGCACTGTAGACATGGGTGTTTAAAATAGGGTAGGTAACGAACGTTCACTAACCACACGACTAAAATTCCCAGAGATTGGTGAACTAATACTGATGTAAAGAACCAAGTTGACTAAAGTAAATGTTTCTCACAAGTCTAAAACAAAACATTAATACCTTGATCATGTATTTGCAAGAACATTTATTAGACATGGAACAGTCATGCAGCATTCTCATTTCTAAACGAGAGTCCTTGAATTCAGCATTGTTCAGCATTAATTCTCACCTGTTGCACAAACTC
The DNA here is from genome assembly GCA_026901105.3 of Galaxias olidus. Taxonomy (NCBI): domain Eukaryota; kingdom Metazoa; phylum Chordata; class Actinopteri; order Galaxiiformes; family Galaxiidae; genus Galaxias; species Galaxias olidus. The sequence goes on from JAPMUY010000883.1 coordinate 46,634, forward strand.
TGCAACTATGGAAAAGAAAAGTCATCCACACACTTTAAGCACAATAAATGAAGTGGCACAAAAAGTGTAGCAGCAGTCTTATAACAAAACAACATTGGTGATGTGACAATATCGCACCTACTCTATCGCTCATGTTGAAGCTTTACAAATTTGACCCTTACAAATGATAATAGCCTTTTGAGTTTTTAGTAAAAACAATTTAGGGGGGTGTGGACATCATCTTACGAGGGTCCGTCCCACCATGGGTTTCAGCAGAGAAAGGTGAGGTCGCTCTTTCGGCAGCCCACCTGGCAGCACACGGTTGTCAGCATGTTGTTCATGTCTCGCCTCGTCAACTTGGACCCAAGGGTGGTGCTCAGGTTCTCCAGGCTGCTCTGCTGCTGCTCGCCTGTAGACAAGTCTGGGACAACATAAAACGGGGGAGCAAGGAAGGTTACTCTTGATGCTGACGATGATTATGAAAGATGGTTCATATTATTAGCGTTGAACGACATTTAAGTTAACACCTTTGAACTACTTTTCTTTCTTTAGGCATAAATTGCCTACATCGTTTATATATTGTCAGCGCCAAGTCATTATATCATTTGTCAATGTCAACCAATCTGTACTATAATCAATCTGCTTGTTCTTATCCAACACGGAAGCATCCAATGGCAGTACACATTATCCCAGTGCTGTATCTGTGCATTATCTGTACATCTGTGTCTTATCAGCAAAGCGGTTCTAATGATCATGACTAGTCGTGGGCTAACCGGATTTGCCAGTGCATGGGTCCCTCTAGCTATGATCAGCCAGAGCACAGGTCTGCAGACGCTATCAGAGCAGATGCCTGTCTCCCTGCCCTCCTACATACTCGCTGGGTGATGGAGGTGGGGGACGAATCAACTGATCCCATTACATACTAACCAACATCAAACATAATACAAAATACATGATGTGTTATGTATCTGGAAAACTACACTGAAAAATTTATCAAAATGTTTGTATAATATGACATAGATGAGAGAACCTTCTGACAGATGGTCACACTGTCGAAGTTTACTCACCGTCCAGGTCCGGGTCACTGAGGAGCCTCCTCCAGCGAGACCCCCCGCAGGTGTAGACCACAGCCCTCAAGAACTCTCTGCCGCACAGCTTCACCGCCTTCACCTCCGCCCGGACCTGGCCCACCTCCACCAGAGCGCAAAGCAGCAGGGGCAGGAGCACAGCCGAAGGACGCATGTTGACTATCTCTGGGTCTTAACGTGGGTAGATGAGTCTCTGTCTGTCTTGTGTAAGTACCAAAGTTTTCCCAAGCTGCAGCAAAAGTTCTCCACAAAGTACTCTTTCAATTCTTCTCTCCCGTTGTCTTGGGTTTCTGGACCTCTTCGTTCTTTAGCGGAGACAGCAGCACAGTGGATTGGTCTTTGGTCACAGCCGTAGAATCCTCGCCTTATATATGTACCGTCCCACTATCTGCTTATCAGTGAAAGACACTGCCCCTCCCTCCCGTTACTGACACTCAGACCCCTCGGCCCATCCCCATCCCGTCCACACCCACTCTCCTTCTCAGGCCATGCGTCCCTTCCAGTCTAGTCATTTTATGTTTCCGGCTATCTCCATCATCACCATTTGGGAGCTACGAGAGTGATTCCCATCAGTGACTCGGGGTCTTTACAGCCCCAATCTGCAATCTTATTATGGGTTGTGAGAGGCACAGGGAAGCCCTCTCAGCCTCCCCGCTAGCGGTTTGATTGCAATGACCGTGGCTTTAATGCATGGCTAATTAGGTCATGTACGGCGGTACCAATCCCAACTTGGCAGATGTTCTTTATGTGTTTACAGGGACTTTGCGGTCGTCTTATTCCCCGCAAAGTGGTTTGTCCCACTGTCAATGTTGACAGTCCGTCATCTCCTTCCATTATGGCCGTGGTAATTGTGCAAGGGGATATTCCGTGTGACACTTGGATACAATAATTGAAGGCCTCTTTCGATGTAATAAAGGTTTTCATTGACATTATAGTCCCTAGTGCCTGGTCAAGACTGGCTCCCTCTTGAGAGACAAACACTCATCACATTGTTTTGAAGAGTGACTCTCCTATTATCATTTGGGTCAATTTGAACCCATTCAATGTTTAACGTCACTATATAAATGATTGTAAATTGATTTGTAAATCTGTAAATCCGTTAGGTAATAACAGTTGTTAGAAAATAAATACTCCAGGTAATGACCGTATCAGTTTGAGAACTGGTTGCCACCTGGCCATTTTAGCGTGGTTTATATGGTGATGCCTGCTCTTTCATAGAGCATGTTTTTTTTCCACAGTCTTGTCCTAGAGTATAAACAATGTTCAACATTTAAACCACACCAGTGTGAGGAGGTAATTAATGCGTTGTGTATGGACATGTATGGACATGAAACACTTGTGCGTGTTTATGGCAGTAGTATGTAATACAGAGATAACTCTTTTCTCCTCTTCAGAACATCTGACACATTGAGACTTTGGAGGAGTGGATATTGACCTGCAGTTGCAGTGAGTCATCGCTACAGTTACAGTAAGGTTGCTCGTCCACGTAAAAAATACACCTAAAACTGGATGAGATCTGTATGAAATTATATGAAATATTAATTTAACTGAAACCTTTTTTTCTGGGAAGAACCATCATTTTTATTCATTAGCAATGCAATCCCTCAGAAACGATGACGTCTGCAGATAGTAGTCCTGCCTAATCTAATAGCTGGTCTAACATGGAGACGGTCAGCCGACCAAATTCTCTGGGGACTAAATATTACAGTGACAGTCGTTGGCTAAGATGATGAGGATGGAGCCAGATAGTTAAATAAATACATCGGTGCGTGGCTTTGGGGTCTGTCGAGGTCTCACAACTGGCTGGCAAGCGTGGATCCAATGATCTCTTCCAACGTGTCCACCTGAGAAGAAAAAACAAATCTACGGCTTTCAGCTCTGTTTGCCTAGAACACCCATAGTTCTTTAAAGTGCATTTTACACAGCGAACGAGGAGTCTATAAACCACGGAAATGGCATACGGCACCAATATAAGCAGGTTTGCAAATACATTACTTAAACCACTGTGATCATATGTTCGATAAAACCACCTTGTGCCGCTTCTCGTCTACTTGATACAATGGACTGCCTCAAAGGAGGCCGCCTGCGAAACCCTCTGTTACAGTCAATGACATGAGATGGGAAGTATAGCTGACCTGATTGCTTTCGCCCATGGTGAGGTTCTTGAGCTGGTAGACGCTGACCTGGCCATCACTGTCGCCCACCAGGATGCAGTCCGTCGCCGTGGCAAACAACAGGGAGGTCAGCCTAACGCCAGGGCGGGCCAGGCTCACCACAGTGGGGTCCAGGCTGGGGGGTACACAGGGACATTGTGGGGGGACAGTTATTCAGAGGCCTGTGGCGGTTCACATGGGGTTTCAAAAGGGAGCGACAGACAGCTGGTCCCCCTCACATGCTAGCGCCCAGGTCCCAGATCTCCACGCGTCCCTCGTTGACGGCCCCGAACACGGTGGCCCACTTGGGGGACCACATGACGTCGTAGACGGCCCGCTTGATGGAGGTAAAGCTCATGACGGGCTTGAGCAGGTCCTGACGCCACAGCTTGATGGTCCAATCGGAGGAGCAGCTGAGGAAGAGGTCACTGCAGAACGGAGACCAGGTCACTCGGTAAAGGGGACCCTGAGAAAAGAAGCAGAGAGAGGCAGAGGTTGCACCTCTATGGCATTAAAAAGAGATGCTGCTATTACGCAGATTTCCACTGTCATTGACCTATTGGACACCGTTTGTATTTCGGGGCAACTGTCGGAGAATCAAAATCAAACTGTACTCCCGCTGGCCGACCTGGTGTGAACGCCCTCCCACCTTGTGTGCCGTATAGGTCTCCAGAAACTGCTCATTGTAGGAGCAGCAGCACTTGTGGATGTGGCCCTCCTCTGTGCCTGCGAGGTAGATGCTGGGGTCCTGATGGAACGATCCAGCAATTAGAGGGGTGACCCGGGTGTCTGGTTACAAACCGTAATGACGTGGGTTCTCAAAGGCAACCCTAAGACAGGTGACGCGGCTCAGATACCTGACGATGGAAGTCGAAACAAAGGCCTGGCGCTTGGCGGGATATCATCGCCTCGGACTTCATGTCTGTCTCCCCAGACTGCTTTTTGGTCTTCTCGCAGCGCGTCCTCTTCAACTTGATCAGGTCTGTGCGAGTGTATTGCACAGATGCATGAAACACGTATCAGTTTTGGCTAAATGAATACGGTATGTAACGTAAATGGATATGAATCCTACTGTATGCTCAATCATATTTATTGCAAGGTATGGATTTATTTGATTTGAAAAGTCTGATTCCCAGCATTGATGAGGTATATGTTTTAAGACTATAGGAGGGAGCCCAATACCTATGCAGTCGAGGCCTTTGCGTAGGAACCACTTGCTAATCCGTCCGTCGGCGGACACAGAGATGAGGTTCTCTCCCTTGTCCTCCCCTGATGGACCCTTCTCGTGCTCAATCCACTTCACCTGCCATACGGGGCTTGTGTGCTTGTGTGTACAGTCACTACACAGAAACATACATGAACATAAAGAATATAAAAAAAATCTTAAACTCAAATAATTAACGAGAATCAAACTACAAATGCACTGTTTTGTAAATAAAACAAACATGAATTCAATGCTTTGTTCATCAGATTACAAAAGACGTGCAGTGATGTCAGTCCCAATGTGAGCTATTAATGTTGGCAGTAAGCCTTTGGTCATTTCCCCTGAATCACTTTAGGTGTAGGCGTTTCACTTTTGCATCCTTTTTTTGCGTGTCAAAGGTGTCACCAATCATTGAATATAACAGAGAATATTTATAATTTTGGAAAAAAACTTGTTGTGAATGAAGGAAATGGATACTACAGCTATTGCGAGGGTTTGTACAGTTCTTCTTATGCTCATAGTAAAAGCAGAGGGCTGGTACTAGTAGACCATGAGTGCTTCACTGATTATTTCTTAATCTTTCGCGCCCCCTGCTGACACAATATGTAACTGGCAAATGTGGACGACAGAACAAACGTACTTTGTTGATGACATTAGAAGGTGGCTGTGGTGACTTACTTTCCTAATTTCTATGTGCAAGAGGGCAGACCCACCTACTGTCTATGACAGGTGTCTTCTCATAAAGCTGTACGTTGTAGGTGGCTATGCTCCCATCATGCATTCCTACTGCTAGCTGGCTGGGGTTATTGGACGAAAAGTCCATAGCAGTCACTCCACTTTCACAGGGGAAGATCCGATCAGGCCACTGCAAACAAATAGTAAGTTGCGGGTGGCATTAACCAAGTTTAGTATTTCTCTTGTCGGCTAACAAGGTGCGGGGCACAGGAGAGGGAACAAAGGAAAAAGCTGTACCGTAGGGTTCTTGAGCGACCAACAGCATATGAGACCTGCTTTCTGATCCTTGAAGTCAAACTGGCCATACCCCACTGCAAGAAGATCCTTAAAAAGAAAGCAGTGTGTACACAATAATTATATTGTACATAACAATATATAACATGACTGTGACATTACTCTGAAGAGTTTCCTGGTAATGCTAATATCATTTGAGGTAAAAAAAAACAACAACTAAGAAAATACCAGAAAGCGTATAAGAGATTACGTTGGCTTACCGGGTTTATCTTGTTCCAGGCCATGCTGCTGACGTTGCGCCCAGCGGTGAGCTCACAGCTGAAGGCCCAGAGACGCTCCAGCGCCGGGGTCCGCGAGCTCTTCTCGTCCTCATCTCGCTTGCCTGCCACCTTGGGCTTTGGCACACTCTCCTGGACTTTACAATTCATAAATACATTTTTACTCTAAATGTATTATGCAAAATGATCCAGCTGTTCCAGAGATATCTGTAATATCCTTCAAATAATGATGTGCACTGTGCAAAGAGATACCTACTTTCCAGAGAGGGTAGATGTCTGTAGGCAGCCAGCTTGGGCTGGAAAATGTTTTCCAGAACGGTCCGCTCCATCACATGCAGGTCCTGTAGGAACTTCTCTGACTGCAGGATCAGCTCTGGGTCAGGCTCGTCCTCTGACTGGACCAAAAACGGCTCCATCTCAATGCGTGAGCTGGAAGTACTGGCTGGACCAGACATACAAACATGTGACCTTAACGGAACTTTATGGTATGCACAGAGATACATATAACACAATAATAATACATAAACTGTGATACAATAATATATTTTGACTTAGTTAGCTATTATCCTTCCATAGTATGGCTTTATTTTTTTTTTTTTTACAGTTAAAGAGTAGGGATCAAGATGCTTACCAGTTACTTTAACTAACTGGTAATGAACAGGGCTAAAATGACAGTACCTATGCTTGTGGTGCTGAGCACAGACATGGTTCTCTCTGTGCCTCGGGTGATTTCCAGTCTGTGGCTGGACATTATATCAGCACAGCTGGCCTTCTCTGCCACAGGCTTGAGAGCAGCATCCCCTTGGCCGGCACTGCAGACAGAGTCATACATGTCCCAGGTCGTAGCAGTGGTAGCTGCAGACATATGACATGCTTTCAGACTGAGCCATGGGATCAGGGATTGTGACAAACTGTAATACTATAGATGCATTTTGAACAAGGTTATGCTGTACAGACTAACATTCTGGAGAATACAGTAGAGGGGAATTGTACCTGCGTCCACCATATGGATGCTCTCACACTGGACATCTTTGGTTTTGGGAGCTCCGTTAAAGGTCTGCATAGATCGCTCCGCATACTTGTCGTTCCCCATTCGGCTCTTACAAAGCTCTATATAGATGTTGTTTCTCTCTCTGCACGCAGAAGAGGGATAATATGATTGCACATGAAAGAACAACACATGTTCATCTCTTTTTCACAGAGAGGAGGGTACTCACCTAATAACTTCTGCGTCGTCAGCGTCAACAGATACTGAGGTTGCCGGCAAGTCTAGTATTGAGATAGTATCGGTCTCCGAGAGATAGCGATCAATCACATCGTCAAACATATCCTCCCTTATCAGTTCCTTCACTTCCTCCCTCTTAACCTGTACGTCTTAAAAGAGAAAATGGACAAATATAAATACGATTTCAACTTTTCAGGACACTCATACTACATACAGTACTACTGTGCCACCTATTGACACTTTCAGGTAAATATATTATATTTCAATAAATCAACCTGATAAACTTATGGAGATGTCTTTTTTGGAGGAGGTTGGGTCTTCAATTTCTTCAGTCATCGACTCCATGGTAGATTGGCTTGATACGGACACTGTACTGCTTCCAAAAACAGACCTAGAATGCACCAGTGTTACTGAGTGTGGTATTACAATCAAATACAATCCGAAAATAAGCCATAGCTGTATTCTATACGACAAAAAAAAATGTTTACTATGGTTAGACTGTTTGCAACCTGGTAAAAGGCCCAGCAAAGCTTGCATTGGTGGTCGTCTGATATAGAGTGGAGAGGAAGTCTGACGTGGTGGCGCCAGATATTTCACTGGCAAAGATCCTGCTCTGTTTAGCCTGCATGACACCTGGGTCTGGCTGATAGAGAGGCTGGGGGGTGACATCCTTGTTATCCTCATCAAACACCTGTAGAAAAGGATGCACACTTAAAATTGTAGCAAAGAAGGGACTGACATGTCAATGTGCCAAACAATTGAGATTGTACCTGGACAATATGTTTTGGGGTTTGTACAGAGCTTTTGTCAAGGAGTTTACTGTCACCAGCCAAACTGAAGCTTTTTCGACTGGTAGAGCCTGTCAAGCTTCTTGCGTTTGTTACACTATGGTTTCCTCTGAGTATCCCTGATGTTGAGTTAATTACTCTGGATGATCTTAAAGACAGCAAATTAAACATCATCATTAATTAACCTAGCAACTGTTAGTCGGGCTGATAAAGTGCCATCTAACCCACTCAGCTGGCCACTGCACTGCCACAAGCAGCTTAGCAAACGTTAAGACTGTGAACTTACGGAGTAACTTTGAGAGTGGTTTTCTTCTGTTTGCATGTTGTGGTAGACATTTCTACAGCTTTGTGTGACGAATTTACAGTAGACAGAGTACTTAATTTGATTTATTTAGTTGACTAGCCAGCTAGCTAGTATACTGGCCACATACTGCTATTAAAGCCAACAATGGTTCTTGTTTAAAATTGCTATAGCAACTTACTCCTCCCATAAGTTCCTGATTGGTTGAAATGTTTATTTTCCCATTCTACTCAGCAGAGGGCGATTGAGACTTTTTAGTCGGTCCTAGAACTCGACGAAGAAGAAAGCATGGCCGCCCCCTCTAAACTTCATGTATAGTTTAATTTCACCGGAGAAATACAAAACGGATTAACAAGTGCTGATGAACCAAGACCTTAAATTGAAAGCCAACGGTCAGTAATTCTAAGGTAAGTCGCAAGACAACTTTACTTTTATTTGACAAGACATGCAGCATAGATAGTGCTAGCGTTAGCTACCGTGCCCTAGACGAAATGTGCTGCTGCTTGTCAGTGTCAGTGTCATTAACCTAGCAAACTAGCTAGTTAGTTTAGGTGAAGAGTTTGGCATCCTTCAAGCCGTTAAGAGATTGGCCGATACAAGTTAATTGTGTGTAGCTTTTAAAACAAGGAAATATATCTGTATGATCTGTCAAAATTGGGATGACGTGTGGGTAGATTGACTAACCATGTTACCCAATTATAACTGATTAACATTACTACAAAGTTACATCCGTTCTCAATATATTTCCCTGTCCTGAATACATTATTTGCTAAATATCTTGTGCCTTGTCTTTTCAGATTATACTGGTCATTCTTATACTACTGAATCAAGATCATGGACGTCCTAATGCATCAGACCTGGCAGAGAGTCCTGCGCCGCCTGCCTAGAGCCATCAGTAGTCCATGTAAATGCCAATCCAGCTGCACTGTGCATGCTACACAAATCACCCCTACTAACTCCAGACACAGGCCACCCGTACTCCTAGTATCCCGTCTCTTTCAGCCCTTGAACCTGCGCGATGTGGGCCAGGAGAGCCGGGCTCCCGGAGAGATGATTTGCAAGAGCCAAAGGCTAATGCAGCAGGCAGGCCTCATCCACCCTTCTAACCCCGGCTGCTACTACTACCTGCCCACCACGGTGCGCTCCATGGAGAAGCTTGTGAGACTCATCGACCAGGAGATGCAAGGGATCGGTGGGCAGAAGCTGGACATGCCCAGCCTGTGTTCGGCCGAGCTGTGGAAACGCAGCGAGCGATGGGACTTAATGGGGAAAGAGTTGTTTCGACTGAAGGATCGCCACGGGGCCGACTACTGCCTAGGTCCCACACACGAGGAGGCAGTAACAGAACTGCTGGCTTCGCAGGGCACTCTGTCTTACAGACAGCTACCTCTGCTACTCTACCAGGTACATAGAATATTTGACAGCAGATGCCAATTGAATTTTTTATGTAGTTTTACGTAGGACATTTTGCTTGAATTTGTATTACAGATATTTAATACAATTTGTGTTTACACACGTTAGTGTATTTGAGGCACTGTTACTATCTTTGCAACCATGCATTGAGAAATGTACATTTGGATGTGGTGATTCGAGCTTGGTGCCATGTTAATGTGCTGTGTGGGACTTTTTGTAGATCACCCGTAAATTCCGTGACGAACCAAAGCCGAGGTTTGGACTTCTACGAGGGAGGGAGTTCTACATGAAAGACATGTACTCATTTGACACAAGTGAAGAAGCCGCCTATCAAACATACCACTCTGTATGCCAGGCTTACTCCAGGCTTTTCTCCCGACTGGGCCTACACTGTGTCCAGGTCCAGGCTGACACAGGGAACATAGGGGGTAAACTCTCCCACGAGTTCCAGCTCCCAGCGGACATAGGTGAAGACAGACTGCTTGTCTGTGGCAACTGCTCCTTTTCAGCTAATGTAGAGACAATATCTCCAGGACAGACAGACTGCCCACAGTGCCAGACAGGCAAACTGGTGGAGTCGAAAGGCATAGAAGTGGGTCACACCTTTTACTTGGGCACCAAGTACTCACACATATTCAACGCTACTTTCAACAATACCCTAAACAAACCTGCCATCACAGAGATGGGTTGTTTTGGGCTTGGAGTGACCCGTATTCTGGCTTCAGCCATCGAGGTGATGTCAACAGAAGAGGGTATCCGCTGGCCGGGACTGATTGCACCCTACCAGGTTTGTGTTATCCCCCCTAAGAAAGGGAGTAAAGTGGACGATGTCTCTGGCATGGCAGAGGAGTTGGTTCATTCTCTGGTGGAGACTGTGCCAAGCTTGAGGGCTGAGGTGGTCCTGGATGACCGAACTCAAATGACGATTGGTAAGAGACTGAAAGATGCCAGTGGGTTAGGCTACCCATATGTAGTGGTTGTGGGGCAAAAGGCAGCAGAGGTCCCACCAAGGTTTGAGGTGATCTGTAATCACAGTGGTGAAATAATGTTCCTCAGTAAAGAAGGGCTAGTAGATCTTCTTAGTAGAGTGGAAACAGTCTGAGTGGTTGCAACTAGAAACTGGACTGCACTTTGTCAAACATATTGTAATGGGATGGGGCAGGGTAAAATTGTATTATTCTATCATGTTCATGTAAGTGATGGGGATGAATGGGTGTGATTAAAGGTATTTTTTATGTTGTTAAACCATGAAACGTTGAAATTAAAGATTTAATTGTGCTGTGAGATGACTCTTGGCCTTGCCTGATTCAATTGTGTAATGCACATTTTTTTTACCGTCTATTACATGCCGATATTATTTAAAAATATTTCTATTATAGGATTTTATTTGTATCATTCTCAAAGTGTAGACATAGATCAGTCATTGCACTGACAAATTACACGTTCTAAAATGTACAGAAGGCTGAACTCTGAAAATAATATGGTGGAGTAATTTTATATATTTAAAAAATATATTTTACATGATAGGAGCAGATCAAACATGGTTGTGTTGTGTGAAGATGAGGAGGAGAACTCGAGGTAAAAGAACGAAACGATCAAAGGACTGAATCAATCAAATTAAAACAATCAGGAAATGCAAATACAATAGTAAAGTTGGCTCATCGTTATTAGCAATAAATTAAGGATAAAGAATACCTTATTCACTCTAGATGCAGGGCTTGGTGGTTATAAATGCGCCTGGAGGTTAAAACCAACCGTCGTAAAAAGATTTTTCACTTGAGCGACTAAGCTGTGGTCCTGTGGAACCTTGGTTTTGGGTAATATGTTTCACACGGAAGCATCAAGCTGTGACGCTACAACAAGCACGTTTACTTGCATTTAAACGTCTGCCTGGAGTCACATTTGTACATAAAATATATAACGTTACAGGGTCTAGATAGTTAAGAAATATTTTTCAACACAGTGCTGGCTTATTTGGATAGCTAACGGAAAATGGCCTCACCAGCGGCCCACGATGATGATAGCGATGATGGCATGGATGCATTTATTGATCGATTTAAGACAGAAAAATATGCAAATGCTTTCAATCCAGACAACTGGGAAGAGGTAAAATTTGTAACAATATTAAGCAGATAAGTTTTAATATTAGAATATCAAAAAAAAAAAATCAAACCACTTATCAACGTTAACTAACTTAATAGTGTTTTCTGTGGCTATCTATCATTACAGCTCAACATGAATAAAGGTGTTAGAGTTTTTAAACAAATGTTTTCCAACCTAAAAATGTATATTGCATAAATTGTAGCTAGACTGTCGTGATTTACTGCTTTCATCTCTTATATTGTCATTTAGGAGTTTGATAAGGTGCCCATGTTTGCCACATCGATTCCTGAAGTGATTGACCCTAAAACACACCCAGAACTAGCTTGTCTTCAAGCAATTATTCACGATGATGACAGACCTCTCGATGGTAGGACCTCATCTTCTCAAAAAGTATTAAATTTTGCATACATTTCATTGACATATTCCAATTTCTCCCAATTTCTTCCCAGAGAAGGCAAAAGGCTTAAAAGACGAGGGGAATGCGTATTTTAAAGAGAAAAACTATAAGAAGGCTGTAGTCTCCTATACTGCCGGCTTGAAAATGAACTGCGGTGACCAGGACATCCATGTGATCCTACTTACAAATCGGGCTGCAGCACATTTTTACTTGGGTACATCTTTGAATACTTTTCGGTGTATTGACATTTTGCACTGTCATGATGTATCGAAAATGTTTGACCATCTGTCTTTTCCCATGCACTACAGGTAACATGCGCTCTGCATTGAATGATGCTGTTGCTGCTAAAAAGATTAAACCAGACCACCTCAAAGCATTAATCAGAGGTAAGTGATCTGATCATTCATTCATGCATTCATTTATTCATTAATTCATTCATTCATTCATTCATTCATTCTTTAAATTAGGAGACTTGCATCTTTGAAACATGATCATCTTATGAATTAGAGTTGACTACCTATGAATAAGTGTATGTCGATACAGGTATCCAGTGTTGTATAGAGTTGCGTGACCATGCAGAGGCTCTTCAGTGGTGTGACGAAGGTCTCAAGCTTCATCCAACGGACAAGAAACTGCAGGAACTTCGAACAAATGCAGACAAACTGAAGGTTTGACCATTGCCACAGTGTATTGTAGATAATGCCTTTTTAACATCAGTTATCATTTATTAGATTGGACTTATTATGGCATTTTAGGTGTAAGCTTTTTGTGATTTAGAGGGCAGCAGAGAGGGATGCCAGGAAGACCATGGTGAAAGAAAAGAAAGAGCGCGGTCAAACGGAGGCTCTACTGGCTGCTATAAAGGTGAGTGGTGCCGTACCTTTCCCGGTGTTTAGAAATAACATCCACCTTCCATTGCATATTTATATTTCTTCCATTGCAATATTCACTGTACCAACCCTTATTGATATACTTCATTTTAAAATCAATGTATTTGCTAATAATTTGTTGTAAGAAAAGTCCTTGATTCACCAGTGGAGCTTTTACCAATGGCCTTGTGCCAGCATTCAGTCTTGCATTATGTTCCTGATATATAGGAGCGTGGAATCAAGCTCCTCAAGCCAGATAAACGTCCCAAGCATAGCTCAGATAGTGAGGATGAGGAAAGGGGCTCTTCTGAACTGGGTCTGGATAGGCTCCCGTCCCAAGAGGCCACAGGCCACAGGGTGTTCATGGACGAGCAAGGCTCCTTGCACTGGCCCGTTCTCTTCCTCTACCCGGAGCATCACCAAACTGACTTCATCTCAGCTTTCAGCGAGGCCTCCAGGTAGGGTTTCCCTTCATATGGCGACCCATTCAGTATCTTAAACGGCTCTGATGATAACATTAGGAGACCAGAACAGCCCCACTGAAACCTTGCTCCATCCGTCTAGTTTCTTAGATCATCTGACAATAATGTTTGGAGAGGAACTTCCTCCTTGGGACTCGGACAGGAAGTACATCTCACATAATCTACAGGTTATTGTTATTATTCCCTTAAATTGTCCAAAAAAATTGATGTTTCACTTTATTGTATCCATTGCAGTATGCCTGATATCCAAATCAGCTTCATACAAGCCACCATGCTACTGGTGGTAGCATCGGGTCTATAAACACTATGTATCTGTAATAACATTTAGCCTTTCTTCTTTCCGAAGATATTTTTTGAAGACTTTGAGAAAGAATCGTTATACCAAGTAAATCTAGAGATGCCGCTTTTGCAAGTACTGCAGCACAAAAGGTAAATTGTTTAACGGCAAAATCATTTAATTGTGTGTACCTGTGTGACCTTTACTGAGTAAACTGATGTAGGCCTAAGTTAAACACTTTCACTCTGCTAATATGTCCTCATTTATTTAACAGATATTTCATAAAAGCCGGCTCTCCCAGTTTCATCATTTTGGTCAAGGGGTCATCTTTCTACAAGCAGTATTTAGAGGGAAAGAAGTTGTATCCATTGTAACATTTGCCCCCAATATTACTGTGGCAATATCCATAGGCTATGTACTGTCTCCCCCTAATCAGAAAAGACTGTATTCCAAGGGAACTCAATTTCTTTAAACTTTTTAATGACGTGATTAATTACAATGTGTCTACTCCCCCTGAGCAGTTATTACGTATGGGTGACAAGTAATGTCTATAATTGTAAAAAGAAAATAAAAAAAATTGTAAATGTCTTTTACCCAAAAGTTCAAACACAGTTCTTCTACTTGATAACGACAACAAAATGTTTATTTGTATTTTTCAATGTCGCTTTCAGTTACACCTATTTAAACTCAAGTACATCCCCTCAAACAAACTAGTTTCACATTAAGGAAACAGCCCTAAGCAGTGGTCTCCTCCTGGCTGGCTGTTTGGGCTGAACCGTGTCCAGCAGCTTCTTCACCAGGTCTAACCTGCCCCTGCTGATCAGAGCTCTGGAGAGCACAGCCACGTCATCTGTGTGTGCCCTGTAAAGGCGCCTCAGCTCAGCCTGCACTGCGTCCTCTGGGTATCTCTCCTCGGCCTTGCGCACCCACTCCTCCAGCTGGCTGATGGCCACCACCGGGTCAGACCCACTCTGGGTGAACAGGGCCAATAGGGCTTCCAAGAGGAAGCGTAAGGCTGTCGTGTCTCTGCTGCCCGGTCGCTCGAGCTCGAGGGCTCGCTTAAAGCAATCGGCAGCGTTCTGCTCCTCTGCCTTCAGGAGAAGACAGCGCCCTCTAAGGAGGTGGAGGTCTGGCAGGCTGTCGCCCATGTCACACTGCAGGGCCTGTGATAGGCTGACCAGGGCACAGTTGATGGACCCTTCATCCACCAGTAGACTCTCCTGGAGCGCATCCACACCCATGTAATAGTACACCTGTATAGACACATGTATTTTTTTTATGGTTATATTTGAGCAGAAAAGAAAAACATTAAAGCAGTCCCACAGAGTTCCTATTTCTTGTACTTGAATAAACAGACTTTTTAGCCCTTCAGAACTATTATGGTTTAAAGTAGCTATCAAACAAGTAATTTGGTGACTCATGATTTTGTGTAGTTTCGATGTAAGGAAGTACAGAATAATTTTTGCACACACCTTATTACGAACTACACCACCTCTTGTGACAAGCTTTTCAGACTGTCATTACAGTGTTGCAATAAGTACTGGTAATGCCTTATTTAAACAGTTCTCTTGACTTAAAACAACGCTCTCCCAACGTTGGTGTTCAGTAAAGACAAAAGTGGTTCCTTCCTTCCCTATTTGAGCTCACCTGTCCCAGCTCCAGGTGTGTGCGGAGACAGGGCCGCACACCGAGGACCTTTTCCAGGTCAGCCTTGGCCTCTATCAGATTCTGTCGGTCAGGGATCCCATCTTGTCCTTGCTTTGCTCTCTCCAGTTCCCTTGCGTAGCCTGTCACATGGATCTAAAAGAATATGAATTCACTTAACAGTTGGTTGAAGTCCAATCTGATGTAGTTGTACAAGTGTGTTTTGAGCACAGTACCTTGGCACGGGTGCAATAGGCCTGCCAGTTGAGCTCAGTGTCGGGCAGAACGTTAAGGGCCATGTTGCAGATACCAGTAGCCATCTCATGTTTACCCAGGCGGTAGACTACCTTAGCCATTTGGTTCAGGGTGAATGCATCATCACTGGCTTGTTTTATGGCCTGTGCAAACAGTCCTTACTAGGTTAACCTTCACAGACGTTATGAGTAATGACAACATATTTCTACTATTTTTGTAAGAGCTTATGACTCATATAATAAACAAAACCTGACCCATTAAGCAACAACATATTTCTTTTTAGGGAAGATAAGAAAGCAGACATTAACCTTCTTGCCAAATAACAGATGGAAACTAAATGTTCTGATGGGCTGTATATCCTCATTCTATGGAGAAGCACCTGCCAGCCAATCCCTGTCATACCAGGTTTGAGTACAGTCGGTAGGTAACTCACGGTTCCGTAGCAGGACAGTGGATCAGAGTTAGAGTAGCCACAGTCATGGATGGACATGGGCACGGTGGAGAATTCCTCTTTTCTCTCCAACATGATGCCTACAGAACACCAGGCCATGGCTAGAGACAAAGGGTAGGAAGTGGAATGAATTTGGTCCTAGTACTCAAAGAACAGCAAATACGAGGGGCACCGAAAAAAGTGAAATGTTTTCTGTTGACAAAATGGACCTTGACAAACATACCTCTGTACTGTGTTTTCTCTGACTTGAGGGTTTCTGTGAGCAGCTTCAGGCCCTTGTTGTAGTGAGAGAGTCTGGAATATTCCGAGTCCTTGTCTGTTTTTACTATGTCATCTAGCCTACAGGAATAGATGGAGTTTTCCGTTTAATCGATGGTATTTATTCTATCGCCTTAATATCTTTAATATGTCAACAACTATATATGGCCATACTTGACAACACATTATCAATTAAAACTGTACCTTATGTAGATAGTTGCCATTTTGAAATACCAACTTATTTTTTCTTGATTTGGTATCTGAAAAATGAAATCAGCATCATGTTATGTACTGCAACCCTACTACACAGTGAGCAGAAAACTGTTTAACGTAAGTTCTTACCATTTGTCCTCCGTAGTCGAGGGCTCTGTTGTAAAGTGTCAAAGCTGCACTCAGTCTCTCTCTCAGGTCTTCCACCCTATCCAGCTCCACATCACAGGGATGGGCATAGGCTTGCTCTGCCAGGCACCTTGCTGCTAGAAGCCTGGCCTCGGCCTGAGCCGCCTCCCCAGCTTCCAGACCCATCAGCTGGGACAGCTTCTCCACACATTCGGTGGAGTCTAGCTCCCGCTTGAGGCGGTCGTACACATAGCCCAGGTTGGCCCAGGCATTGAGATTCCCGGGGTCCTCTTTGCAGATGCTCCGGAAGATCTCCTCGGCCTCCTCCAGGCGGTCCAGATGGCAGGCTAGCAGACCCATGAGGTTGCGGACGGCGTACTGCAGGGAACCAGTCTCAGCCTCCAGCTCGGCCCGCAGGCTCTCCTGCTTGAGATGCATGTCCCGGCGCCGCAGCTCCCCGGGCCCGCTTGGCTCACAGTTCAGGTTGAGTTCCAGATGGAAGTGACCGGGTATGTACTTCATGTCGTCGATGAGGGCCTCAATGTCCTCCTCCGAAGTGGAATCCTCCATGGTGTCGTCTTTTGCTGTGGTCCTGTACAGTGTTCTGCTGCTACTATGATTCAGGGCTGCCAAGCTGCTGTCTTTCAGGTGCAGACCGGTAATACAGGTTTGCAAGGGAGGAACTGGGAGTGGAAGGAATAAAGAAGGAAATGTAGTGCTGGTTTCTCTCTTTTACGCACGCCCTCTCCCTCCCTCTTCTTATCTATTTGAATAGATTTCAATTGCTTATCTATTGGCACATGTACCAGGCTGTATGTTGTAGCGGTAATATCCATCGTACAGAGGTTTGCTTTCCTCTTTTGTTCTCCTCACAGTAATCGGTGTGTTTTTAAATAATCCACAGCCCTCCAAACAAACATGGACAGGTTGACCTAGATAGTGTCTTGCTTGGTTCAATCAAAATGTTGTCAAAGCTTTCTATTTTTTGTAAATCTTTGTGCCGCACCTCTACCCCTCAAAGTAGCTTGGATGTCAGCCAGCCAGCGCTTCCTAGTGGAGCCTTAGTCCCACCACACACACACAGACACACACACACACACACACACACACTCTTGCAATCTCCATTGTAATGGTAGAATGTGACCCATCAGGCTCATTGCTAACTGCTCAGCTGACAGGTGTGATTTCAAAATAAGGACAAGAAAAGCATGTGCCTGGTAAAGAAAAACCAAACAGGGCAAGTGCATTTAGATGAGATGTGCAGAATAATGTACTTACTGACCAGGTGTTTGTTCCCCTGCTTCTAATCTGAAATAAACCAAGGGGGATTTCATTGTGATTACCTTTCCTATTATACTGAAAGGGAATGTAATGTAGGTCCACAAACCACCACCAGAGGGTACATGTTGACCATGACAAAACAAAATGGAAATGAAATAATGCATTTTCGCTGGGATCATAATTGTTTCTGGTATCTGCTAAACAGTTTGTGTGTACCAGAAGGAATACTATCTTCAATAATTTTATTTATTAATCAACATCACCACAATTTCATCCGGTTTGCACTAATGCATTTTCATTTTGCATCCTTCTTACCTTTTAGAACAACGTCAAGACATCAAACACATATGACAGTATGTTAATGTAAAGCTTTAATTTCTTTGAACGGTAGGTCAAAATCACGTCAATTATTAAACACAATCCCCTCTTCGCAGTAGCGTAATGTATGCTTTCAGACTATAATGAATGTAACGATGTATGAAGGTTTGGCCATTCTTTGGTCAGACATTTAATATGGTTTCCATTCACAGACTAGAAAATGGTTTTGTTAACGTCAAATGGAAAATGTGATTCTATTACAGACGTTTTTCCTTCTTTTGTCTCAGTTTTCTCTTTCTCCCCCTAAATTACTTTACCAGGGAGAACCCACTGTTGCACTGTCTACTGTGGTTAAATGATGACATCACACATGGAAATTGGCGAGGGAGCGCACTAAGGTAGGTTTTGGCAAAGCTGATTCGGGGGGGGGGGCATCAGGTGGGAGAGTCAATGATGTAACTTATGTTTTTGGTCAATCTCAAGCCAACACATGTTAGCTCTTGTTTGGCTAAGTCATTCTGTGGAGTCTGCTGTATGTACAGGTTGTGAAAATGTGTTACGTAAAAAAAATGTTTAAAAGGTATCATGGGCTCCGGCTTTGAGTGGTCCGTATGCTCAATACCTCCTTGTGGGTGTGTTTGAACTTTAATATACATAGGCCTATGCCTGTTGCTCTATTGAACAGTTACCATGACATTCGCTGTCCATGCAACATCAAAGTATTACAATTATTTTCTTAACTTGGCCTAAATATAGTTGAGCAATAGGTTTTACAACAAAGCCTCAGAATGTTGACACCCCATGTAATCCTGCCCACTCTGTATTGAAGGATTAGAATGGGGTTCCCACATTTTACAAGGTGTTAATGTCTGGACGTTAAACCCCAGTGAGCCCCAGATCTTAATCTTCTTAATGATGAGGCCAGTCCTGACTCTTGACGCATTGTTAGGGATC
The DNA here is from genome assembly GCA_026901105.3 of Galaxias olidus. Lineage (NCBI taxonomy): Eukaryota > Metazoa > Chordata > Actinopteri > Galaxiiformes > Galaxiidae > Galaxias > Galaxias olidus. The sequence goes on from JAPMUY010000883.1 coordinate 65,660, forward strand.
ATAATATGTGACGTTTGCTTCCAGCTGGCAATGTCATCTCACATAAGATTCATTAGTTGTGGGTCTCACATTGTTTCTTCACAAGATCATTGTTTCAAAATCTCATGATAAAATGGTTGGTTTCATCAATGAAATAAAATAATTAAAATAGCTGTGAATTGGAATGAAATTAAATTAAGTTACATTTTGCTCTGAATATTAGAATGCTTACGGTGGACAAGTTGTGCGCTCCCATTCAGCTTCATTCTGCGGCTGTCGCTGTCATCATGCAGGTGGAATATACTCCTGGAAGCCAGGGCGCCCAGCTCTCCGCAGTCTAATGGACGGTAACCAAATAAAACCGATATCGTATGGGAATTAACTCACAACCTTTTATTGATGTTACTGTTTGAGGACGGAATATAGTTTAGGCTATCCATAATGCATGGACTGTTCAAAACGCCACAGAATACAAGGACTTAAAGTATACAGTCTCCCATATGCTACCAATCTACAATGCATTGGTGTATTTTTAACTTTAAAACATATTTGGACATAGTACGTTTAGTGTCACGGTTATAGAAAATACATCTATCCTGCTTCACAACACTGTTGTTTTTCTCCCTCTAGCGCATACCAACTCAATTAAAGGAGACGCATAGGATGCTGGAGGTTGTTCTTGCGGTTTGACAGGCAATGTTTTCCTAGTCACAAAAAAGGAGGACGTAGTGTTCTTTTTGTTTGACAGGGAACGGAGCAACATGGATGAAACAGCTACAAACGATTCGATTCCAGATTTAAAGGATATAGAGGTAAAAATCGGACGCAAGGCACCCGAGGGGTTGATTAAGTGGATGCGGGACGAAGCATCTTTACACCACCGCGAAGAAAGCAAGTTGAATTCACAACAGACCAAAGAACTTGACACGGGAAAGAGTTTGGACGAGAAAATTAAGAAATTAAAAATCGAAATGGTAAGAACAGTTTGTGTGTGTATAGTATGTTTTCCTGCGCGTGTGTTTTTGCCTGGGCGTTCGCTCATACCGTTTAATGGGACATGACCAGGCTCTCGCTCAACAAGCAACTTTCAACCACACGCACACACAATATCACATACCAACAGCTGCAGGTGGCTTCCTTACTAAGATATACAAACTTTTGATAAATTTAAGGGAAACCTTAATATAATGTGTCAGTAATCTAGGACCAACAATGGCAGCCAATTCAATTTAGCAACAAGTCTCTTGAACTCTGGATGGATGGAACACCATTCTTCCAAATATATGTCATCATTTGATGTTTTGGTTTAAAAGTCTCCCATATGTGTTTATGTGGGTTAATATAGTGACAGTGAAAGGGCATAGCATTAGGGGGCCCACAGGCCCTGATGAAGGCATTGTCAACCTTGAAGATACCAATGTCATCATATAAATGATTCATCCCAGGATGAATGTGATTTAATATATGTTACAAGCACATATCAGGTTGTTAACAACTTAATTGTGTCATACAGTATGGAATCTGAACTCACTATGTTTCTACGATAATGTATTCCAATATTTCCTTTAATTTGTCTCCTGTCTGTATATTGATACCCTGGTTGATAATTGATAGTAAGAAAATATTTCCTGTGATGCCAGTTCGTTGCCTTTTGGAGTAATATACAATTATAATCCAAAATTAGATGTATTCGTTTTAAGAAGCGAAATGCCACCCAGCGTAAGTGTACGTAGATGTCACAGATGTAACAGATTCTCCAAACAAAAGGTGGGCAATGTGATGTAATGCTGCCGTGCCCCATGTGGTTGTAAGTTCCATTTTGCTCCCTCCAGCTTTGAGACTGGGTATGATTTTATAACATCACGCCTTGTTTCTCTCTCTTCTCCCTGCTTATCAACTGTTTTTTGGAGGAGTAAACTAGGACTCCAGCAGAGACCCTTCAGAGCTGTTGTTGTCGTTTCCCCAGTGCCTCCACAGATGTCTCGCGTTCCCGTGGCAAACACAGCCAAGCATGTCTTGTGGTTGTGACTGAGCAGTGGCAGCAGCACGGGCCTCAGAGCTTTATGCTGTCTCTGGAAGAGAAAGATAAAGACCTGTCTCCGTTTCGTACGGTTTCGTATTGAGCGAGAGAAGAACGTGAGCCCTACGAAATGTTTTTCTCACAACACAAGTCGACTGCCATAACTGGAGGATGTCATTTGCAATCCCAATGACAAACTCAAAAACCCTACGACATGCATACAGCCTTCGTGCTTATTTAGCATAAGTAATTCTGCAGTTAGCTCCTTGGGAGTACAGATTTCCCGTAGCAGAAATAGCCACACTTCAAATCAAACCAAAATTCAAAGCGTCAGGCTAGCCACACAGATTGGAACATTGAGTGTCATAAATCTGTGTGGAGCCAGTATCTGATAAAGGCTAGTTGATTTGATTGCGGCCGTGCCGATTCATCAACGCCGCTGGTATATCGAGGACGGAGAGGGGATGGTGATTATAAGGAGCTGCCTCTTAGCCAGAGTGAGCCTGCTGGACAAGCTTGTGTCAGCCCTATGTTTCATCTCTCTGAGTGGGGCTGGATAATGGAAGGGCAGACATGAGACACTGAGCTCTCATCCGGATTCTGCTTAGCGAGACATGCAAGATACCGCGGGCCCACATGTGTGAGCGTGTTTATGTGTGTGTTTGTTTGAATGCATATGCATGTACAGACACACATGCGTTTGGTCAAGGTTGAGTCCTTCATCTAATTTTGGCATATTTTACACACACACACACACACACACACACACACACACACACACACACACACACACACACACACACACACACACACATACACACACACACACATACTAGGATGAAAAAAAGACACAGGCAAAGGCACAGATGGGTGCCTTTTGTTTTTTTTCTCACCCTGATTTACTGGCTGAATATTGTCAGGTGTGAAATGAGCCAACTGTTGGTGCATCACACAACCTGTGTGTGTGTGTGTGTGTGTGTGTTTGATAGAGTGAGTGTGTTTGTGTACGTCGACATTTGGGAGTGTGCTTGAGACCCCTACCCTGTGGAGATGAGGGACGGGAATGAGGGACGGGAACCTGTGTGTGTGTGTGTGTGTCTGTGTGTGTGTGTGTGTGTGTGTGTGTGTTTGATACAGTGAGTGTGTTTGTGTACGTCGACATTTGGGAGTGTGCTTGAGACCCCTACCCTGTGGAGATGAGGGACGGGAGAGTCTGTCGTTTTGAGGTCAAACAGAGGCTACAGACAAGGACAGTAAGAGAACACCACTCGATAAATATTTGCATTCCAACGTCAGAGCTTGGCTGAAACATTAGTCTGCCGTGTCAGGACCGTTTTCTGTCTGTTATATTTCAGTGATAGCCGCAGTTTAAGTGGTGTTGAACTTAAGTTGTCACAGTTGATGAGCATTTGGGGTTATCTTCTCGCTCCAACATAGCGAGCCACGTACAAACGGCTTAGTTATATTATCCAGAACGTGACATGTTACAAAGACCCAGACGATGTTCATGATTTTATAGGATCAACATTTTTCCCTAGTAGTTATACTGCTACCTCCCTGTTCAGAGTCAGACATATTCAGCTGTCAAAGAGCTTTTATGTCAGGGCTGTAAACAGCTTTATTGGGTTAGGCCACATGTCTCTGACACTCAACAAAGATAGGCAGCCAGGCAGGCTTGCTGTCAGGGGGTGACTTCAAGTTGGCAACGCAACTGAGTTAGAAACTGATGCTGCATGTCCACCTGTGAAAGGGGGAGTCAGACTGCATGCACTGCAGCGCTGCTGCCCAGGGTATGACTCACTCCTGCTGGACTCCTTGCCACTGCACAGATGAAGTCACAGGGGAGAGCGAGTCTGTCATAGCTCTCTCTTTCTTTCTCTCTCTAAATTTTTCACACCGAGAAAGGGGAAGAGCAAGAGAGAGGAGAGAGAGCAAGATAGATTGAGAGAGAGCGGATGACCGTGTGTTGGGTGACGTGTTGACGGATGGAACCAGGAGTAGAGCTGTCGGCAAAGGCCAGGTGTGTATCTCTGGAGAGACTGGGCCTACCCGAGATGAAGTGAGAAGGAGAGACATATGAAACTGCCTAAACAGAGAACCACACAATATGGACAGGGAGAACGAAACGTGAGCGAGAGAACAGTGGAAAACGGTGTGTGGGGAGAACAGAGCGCCTGCCGTCGAGGGAGGCCGAGCCGTAGCCTAATGCGGACAGATGGAACCCTGGGAGGGCTGTGTGGAGAGGTCACCCCTCTGCTGATAGAAACACAGAGAGATAGGGAGATGAGTTTATCTGAGAAGACAGGGTCTCCCCTTCTGCGAAGGGCACACGATAGATAGGGAAGGTGAAAAGATAGGACAAGGAGATAGAAACTACCCCAGGCTTCTGTGTTGTGTGTGTGTGTGTGTGTGTGTGTGTGTGTGTGTGTGTGTGTGTCTTTATGCGGGCATGGGTTTAAGCGGCTGTGTGGGCGTGTGTATGTGGGTGTTACATAACACGGTCATGTGTGGCGGAACGTTGTTTAATGTCCCTGCAGGGGCTGCTGCAGTCTGGTCACAGGCACTGCTAGTGGTGGGACGTTGTGAAACCGGTCTCAGCAGGGAGCGCTCGGTCTGCGCCTCACGGAGGCCATCAGCTGTCCACGCTCCCACACTAACCAAGACACGCCCTCGGCTAAGTCCACAATGACTACCTGCCTATGTGTGCTATGTATTAAAATTGAGGACTATAATGTGCTTGGAAGTAATCAGATTCAGACCTTTGGATTTAAGTGTGACAAGGGTTTTCGTTGAAAAGAATGTGGCATACTGACACACACTACAAGCACATTAGCACACGGTGTTGTCTTTTTGTGGGCAAGGCTCTGTGGACGTTGAATGCCAATGCAGGGAAATAAGCTCTCCAGAATCCCAAGGATTAGCCAGGAGGTGCCTGGCCTGCCGCCTGAATAGGAAAACTTGGATCTATTTGACTGTAAAAGCAGCTCCTTGATCCAAAAGCCAAACTTTCTATCCCCTCGCTTTGCAGAGCAGAAGGCTTTTAGAAAAGCCTGCAGACAACTGGCAAAGGCCGGCAACTAGATGGGCCCACAACGGTCACGAGCACCCTCAAAAACACAACGATTGGCTCAAAGGTCCACTACGCAGAATAGCTTTACAAACTCATCTGTTTTTAAACGTTACGGTTGGCTTGGAGAGGGACAGATAGACAGACCTGGCGAAGCAGGCTTCAGGCCTGGTTTATAGACCAGAGCCCAGTCAGCATGTTCCCCCTCAGCAGGGTGGGCTGGTCTGTGGTGATGTTTACAGCCATTTTCATTAGTCTGTAAGATGCCGGGCATTCTGCCCGACCCCGCCCACGTGTCTACACCACTTTTTACAGAAATCAAAATAAAGCAGAGGTTGTTCTTCTTGGTTTACTCCAATTAGTTGGGAGGTACAGCGAAGCAAAAGTGTCCAGAGGGTACGGCTGTTAATGAGGTGACGTTCCCCTTCCTCACTACTGTGCCTGTTTGCTGTGTTTCCAGACCCTGTGGTACATTAAGAAGATATTTTCCAGAGAAAGTTTGGATTGCTTTTCTTGCCGCCTTGTTCAATTAGTATGCATCATCTCTCTCTCTGTTTTTTTTCTCCTTTTGTCTCTGGATTTGAGCGTTCAATGGAAGTGTTTCTCATTCTACGGGCGAGTACAGTGTGACTTTGGCATCAGCACATCCTCTCCCCCTCATTCACTAGGAGCTGAGCGCCCTTGGCATTCCCCCTCCGGTCTTCTCCGGCGTCGCTGAGGAAGCTCCTTCTTTCGGCCTCGTCTCCTGTTCCGGATGGCCAGTGTTTCCTTGGCCTTGGCCCCCAAGCCAGGCTGAGATGAGCTGGCAGTCTGGAAGGGAGCAAATGAAGGGAATACGACAGCCCTTTGGCTAAGAGCATGCCCAGGCTAAAGACATGTTGTTTCCACTTGCTACTTGCATTTCGCCGGAGTGCAAGGGTGGCTACCAAGCATGAATTCTTTTTGGTGACCAATAATTTCATTTTTTTTTCATTTTATTTAGTTTTTAGTGCTTTTCTAGATACTCAAAGCGCTTTACACAAATTGATTGCCAATTAATAACACAGAACAAACAACGAATGGACCGACAGCTATCAAACACAACACTCAGTCTGAGTGATACCACGGCAGCCAATTTGCGCCAGACATGCTCACCCAACAAATACAACAATAATGTGATCAATAATGAGAACAACTTAGATTTTCAAGAGCCATTTATTCCCTTGCAATATGAATGTGTTGACCATTTGGTCGACGATGTTGTGGTCTCTACCGTGTTACCACACACAAGGCTTTTTCCATTCTTCATTGATCTATAACGATGCACTAACAAAGGCACAGGACAACTCAACACTCTGATCATTTGTAGTGCCATCTGGGGCCGGAGATTGAGGGACCGGAACGTTGAGACACTAACATTATGCAACGACTAGGAGATAGGTAGAGTGGTTGTCAGGGAGAAATCAATGAGTTCCTCTCTGCTGCTTTATTGACTTGACCTGCAGGTCACAAGGACCCCGGAAGATAAATTAAAGACTCAGAGAGAGCAAAGGTTTAGCCCTAGATGTTCACTCTTTCTCTCTAAATACAGAAGCCCAGGCCATGATTGATGTCCTGCAATAACCGAGTTGCGTTTTGAACGAATGACACTACCAGTTGGCAGCCGATGTGCTGTCCCTAGGATTTGTCCAGAAAACACAGTTTGCCTTTAGAGGCTGCACACACTCATGCATGCACACGTAATCACACACACACACACACACACACACACACACACACACACACACACACACACACACACACACACACACACACACACACACACACACACACACACACACACTACTATCTGACGAGAGGGAGATGGATGTGGTTAGGCCAAGCCTTGGATCTCCATACCATATATTACGTCCTGGCCCTCAGCACTGGTGCAGGCCTCTGCTAATGTATTCTAGGGGGATTTCCATGACCACAGCCATTTGTATAATTTCCTGATCCATTTTCTTCCTCCCCCACAAGTCAGAACGCAGTTGTCCCCAATGTTTTGATTAATTACCACTTGCAATTCTTTTCCACCAGATGATTCATAAATAAACAGAATAGTTACAGCTTTTTCTGAGCTATTTGAAATCAGCCTCAAGTGTGACTAACGAGATATGAAGTAATTTTCTATTTCCCCCATAATCTGCTACACTCCTTCCTCCATACCTTTGCTGACTTTCGTTTCGTTCTCTCACATCCTTTATTTCGTACGCCATCCTCCCACCGTCTCACTGTCTCCTCTCCCCCCTGTCTGTCTGTCTGCCCTCCCTCCTAGGCCCACCTGCGCTCGGTGGATGTGAAGATCCTCCAGCAGCTCCTTGCCGTCCACGAGGGCATCGAGTCGGTCAAGTGGCTCCTGGAGGAGCGCAGCACGCTGACCAGCCACTGCAGCAGCCTGACCAGCAGCCAGTACAGCCTGGGCGAGGGGCCCGACACCTCCTGGAGGGGGAGCTGGAGCAGCCTCCAGGACCCCAACGACAAGCTGGACAACATCTCCGTGGGGAGCTACCTGGACACGCTGGCCGACGACATGGACGAGTACGGCTCGCTCAGCTCCGAGTCCGTGCTCTGCTCCAACACGTTGACCTCCGACGGGGGGACTCGGACAGGGAGAGGTGGGGCTGCTGCAGGAGCGAGAGTTGCTCCAGGGACTGTGGGAGGGAGGCTCGGGACAGGGACTGAATCAACAGAGGGTAAAGCAGGAGGACTCGGTTCTCCCCAGGTCAAGCCAGAGTGCTCCAAAGACGAAGCCTCTGTCTGGACTAGGAGCAGTGATGCTGGCAAAGGAAAGGCCCTCTCCAAAGCAGTCCCCCAAAAGCAAGTCGTCAAGTGCAACGGCGTTGGGGAAAAGGGAACCAAGAAGACGGGCGGTCAGGAGTCCACCAGCCCCTGTCTTAACGACAAGCAAGGCAAGAGCCAGAGCCTCAAGCCCTACAAGAATGGTAAGATAGACATGGAGGGCTGCAAAATGAACGGCAAAATGCACCTGGAGTATGACGCACACTGGCGATGGGTGCAGTCCCAGGATGACGTGACCTTCCTGTGAGAACGCTATCGAAGGAGGACTTCCCTGTCAGACTGACTCAAGCTGTGATGTTCAATGAGCGCACAGGTTCCTTGTGGTGGACTGGCATGGGATTGCGGCTGTGATGCATATCATACAAATACTGGCATAACGAGCTATGCCATTTTGAAAAGACACTGTTTCGTTTTCTTGTTCAACCCTAAGTGACTGCACTAACTTTAATGACAAACCATTGATGTCAACATTACAGTAGACTAGGGATAAAGCACATTCAGGAGATCTGTTTTCTAAAAGAGAGAGAGATAATTGTATAACGTTTGTCATGTATCTAACCATTGACCCTGCTACTATGCATTTTAAAGGGCAATACCAAGATAATGAGCAGCCAAATCAATTTTACAACCACTAGAACTTAGCTCATTACCAAAGTTTCATTCAATCAAGCCCTGTTAAGATGTAAGTCCAAATTAGTCTAAACACCTAATGTATTACTTGGAATTAAATCGTTCCCACGTACAGTATTAAGTAACCTAAAGTTGCCTACTTGAGCAACTATGTGTGACCTTGTACATATGTATGTGAGCTAATACACAGTCGTCTTTAGACTCAATGAGTATATGACATCATACTGTAGAAGTAGATAGAGCATTGCATTGGATAATGCCAAGAAGACATCCTTCAGAATGTATCCACCATCTGTGCACCTGTCATTGTGAAGCTAATACCTACAATACTTAATCAACCAACTGCAATATGTGGCATATACTATATATATATTTAAATAGTGAATGACAATACAGCTGTTTTGTGCATCAGATTCTAACAAATGATAGATGTAAGAAAAGGAATATAGTAGTATTTTTTAAATCTGTTTCCTTTTTAAAGATGTTGATGTTTGGTATGTGATTTGTGTAAACCTGAATCTGACAATATCTCCTATCCCACAATGACTACTGCTGTTTTGATTGGTTGGTTTTTAATCAATTGGTGTTGTCTTTTTCTGCCTTCAGCTTCAGTGTCTCAAAAAAAACCCTGTCATTGCATCCCTAAACCTGCTGACTGTTAGATGTGTTTGTTTTGCTGGATGACTATTGCATACCATGTGCTGAGTGCTTTATTTTTTTCAGTCATGAAAGAATTTGTGAAGTACATTAGAGTTGAAAAGCAATATTCATCAAAGCCTTAGAGCCTTGTCTTGCAAAGAACCACCACTGCTAGATAGCTATTAAGGCCAGCACTCCACAGCAGTAGTTGCCAAGACTACTGTCTAAAATAGTACAAGGAAATTAGTGTGTGGGTGCATGTTTTCCTATCTGTGTGTTTGCCTGTGTGGGGGAGGGGTATATGCGTGTGTATGTGTGTGTGTGTGTGTGTGTGTGTGTGTGTGTGTTCGTGCGTGTGTGTTTGTGCGGGCGTGTTTGTGCGTGCGTGTTTGTGCACGTGTGCGTGCATGCTGGGATGATCATGTGTATGTGCGCAGCTGGCCTGTGAGAATTGGATGAGAACGAAAAGTTCCCAAGAGGGTTCCCTAATATCAGTTGTCATGAGTTTACTCCTTTTGCTGAATTACCCCAAGGCTCGTTTATACCTTGAGGGTGCAGGGCTCTGAATTTCATAAATAGTGGGGGCAATATTAAGTCACTATATATTATTTTTGTTTTCTTTTTCTATTCTTGTCAAATAGCAACATTGACAAATTATGTTTTCACTCAAATTGTTCTTCTTAAATCTCTGGAAATTGTACAAATTTTGAGCTTTTATGACCCTTTGAAAAGCTCACATTCTTTCTTGTTTTTTTTAAGTTTCTTTGTGTGATAACCTCTTGTGACTTCAGTACGCCTGAGCACGCCTATCCTTATGGCTTTGCAAAGTGTTACAGATTAGCTTGGCTCTCCTCTTTCCCTTCTTTCTCCTACTCCTACTCTTCTACTCTCCTCCTACTCCATTAGCCAAACGGGCACTCTTCTTCATCAAATGAACTCTGCTGTGCTGTGCCCCTGTCTTCCCCTCCTCCTTCTTTGTTGATCCTGCTTTCCAACTGAAGCACTGACTGGAAAGACATTGAGTGCCAACACGCACAACCAGGCCCAGTTAGGCAGGACTGCACCATAGGGGTGGCGCCACAGACAAAAACAGTGACCATATATAGACCACTCTTAGGGATGGGGGAAAACCGTTCTAAACATGTGTTCCTTTTACCTCATAGACCAGGGATGGCGTCATTGAAAACTTTCCTCATTCTCATTATTCTCTGTCTCTGTTTTATACGGTTAGCAATAATATGTGCATGCCAGAAAAGTAGGAAGCCATACATGCTTGAATGATTATTCTAGGATGTATAGCGAGGCCATGGTATCATATGAAGTCTAATCCTTTCTGTGACACGTGTTGGCTGTAAAATGTTGCATGCCACAAGAGTCTGTGTTTTCGCCCAGTGTGCGGTTTTCTGTCCAACTTATCCCAACCGTATCCCCCCAAAAAAGAAGCTGCTGTAAAACACATCAGATTCGGCAGTATACTGTATTTGAATAATGCTTTGCCAAATCCTATTCTCAATGTTTAATACTAAAGTTTGAACTGCATTTTGGCATGCATAAAAAAAGTACTTGTGTCCGTTTATGTCCTGTATTTGGAATTTGATGAAAAATAACTCTCTTCCTATGTGCGTTTGATCAGTGATAGAATCAATTGAATTCTTGCACAAGTGCATTACTTACATAACACCCATGCTTGCGCAGCTTTGAAAGTGTTTGCTTTAGCTTCTGATACTGGCCACTCATCTATTCTGGGCGCCGGACAAACACAGCACTATTACAGAGCGACATGGAGAGCCAGTCAGTTACCATGACAATGATCCCAACGAGTTTATTTTGCATTGTGAGGCCTGCCAAGAAGAATGCCCGCTGTTCATATAGATTTTGTGTCACTACAACAAGGCAATGCTGTGCTGCCAACGTGCCCAGTTAATTAATCCGTGTGCAGGTAAATATACTGGAAGTCTAAACTACTGCTGTTTCGTACAGTGTTCGTAATCACATGCTGCACATTATGTCATCGGACGTCGGCATGTTGCTTTGCAGCGCCATGCAGCAGGCCTCCCACACTCCCTCTCTGTGGAGAGGGTCCATTCAGGATTAGAAAGAGAGTCACACTCAAAGAGGCTTTTGGCCGCTGGTGGCTAATGCTTGGGCTGTGTTGGAGTGGCCTATGGAGAGCAGCTAATTGTGTCTCCCTGGATTCGAGGGCCACAACGGAGGAGGCGCACAAAGCCGAGCGTTGCACGACCAGTTGAAAGAAGCCTCCATTTCCAACTTCCTGCTGTTTCCCCCGGCATTATGCTAGCATTGACGTGGCTTTCTAAGCACCCGGAGGCTCCTTGGAGAATAGAGCTATTACGAGCAGCTTTTCCCTTTCATCACACTCATAGGTTTGCCATGTCCCTTTATGTTTTGTTTTGTTTTGATCCTGAATCCCTGGTAGAAAAAAACATGATGTGTAGACTGTGCGCATCATGTGCACTCTGTGTACTGAATTGGCTATAGGGGATGAACTTTGGCTACACAATGTGGAAATGAATGTGAGACAAGCCATTGAGACTGACAGAAATGCACTGGACCAGTTGACAATATTTTGCTCTAGAAAATGGAAAAGTTGTTATTTTCATGGTACTTTTATTGGTATTATTATTTTGTGATGCAATGTTTCCAGAAAAAAAATCGAGATGTATCAATTGACACGTTCATAGATGTTATTACATGCAGTATGCAAGTGTACAAGCTTCTTCAAGGATTAAATCTATTTTAAATGTTGCAGTTTTGACTGTGTTGTTTTCCAAATGACAAAACTCGAAAGCATTAGTGAAATGACCTCCGTCTTTTTGTCATTTGGCTTTGTTGTACTTTGGCACCTTGTCACACATTTCCTCCTTATCACCAGAGGTCCTCCTCTCGTCCCACTCAGCAGCTGTGTTTCTCTATCCTAGGCCACTCGTTTATTTGTTTATTTACTTATCTTTAGCACGACGAGGGCCACTTTACATACGAAGCGCAGTACATTAACAGTCGTTATCGACGTCGTTTCTTTTTTTCAATGCATGCTGAGGAAAACGGTCTCTGCTTAGGTTCAGTCTTTTTCTCTCTCTGCAGTTTCTGCCTCAGCCATTACTTTTATGGGATCACCATACCAGATACAAGAAAGTGGGAAAATGAATGACTTGCCATAATCAATATGAAATCAACTGATTCAAACTTTTTGTCTAGAGTAACACTGGCCCTTAATAGTAATAGTCCCTATGAACAATATTTAGTCTTGCTGCCCTTAACAACATGCTAGTTAAAGTAGCTCAGGGACAACATGCAATGGGACCCCAGCCCAAAATGCCATGGCTCCGGGGTTTTTATGTACATTCTACCCATTGTTAATATGTTGTTGTGATTATTTTAGGGCCTATCTTTTGTTTTATGAAATTAGGTTAAAGTATGAGCTTTACCCTTACCCTAAACCTCTTGATCCGTTGAGTGGAGTTTTCAGTGGACGGACAGTATTGGTCTGTCTAATCGGATCAGTCCCTCACTGCTCTTTGTCTGTTCATGAATCATATTTGCTGTAGATTAACCATGGAGAGGCCGAGGGGATTAGAGAAGGGAATCCGTCCATAGCTCTGCTGGGTAGAGATAAATTGATATGACTATGCTTACTTGGCAACCACAAAGAGGTGGGCCAGGAGCTGTGACATCCAGCTGTCTGCCTGTCGGTGTCGGTGTGGATAAATACTATGTTGATCCACATTATTGACAGAGCCCAGAACAGAAGGCCAGCTCTGCCCAAGACAGGCAGCCTTGGTGTCAGTATCACTGCAATTGATTTCCTCTTACTGCAGACAACGGTTGTGTCTGCTCATATAGAGGTGGAACTAATGAGCAAGGTAAATGCTTCAATGCTTGGGTGTGTGTGAACATATGCATGTCAGCAAGGCTCACCCTAATGTGACCGCAAACCATAAGCCCACTGTTAAGTAGACAGTCTACAGGGTGGATGGTAGAGATTGAGGAGGCTGTTTTGGCCTGTGAAAACAGCAGGGAGAAGTGCTGGCTAACTGCTGGAGAACACATTAGGGCCAGGGTTGGGGAGGGTTTCAGCGCAGAGACAGACCAGCGGGGGGACGGGAGAGATCCAACAATCACATTGAGATGTTGGTGGCCACAAATCAACACCAGATGAGCATTGTGGTTTATAAGCGATCATTTATGTGGAGTTTTGGGTTGTGTGGAAAGATCATGTGAATTACTTATTACCATGTGTTGGCCAAACACATTACAAACATACTGAACACACAATGTGCATGCTCTTTGCACACTGACAGAGGACCCTGTTTTCCACTTCTGCTAGCCATCCAGTTGGGTTTAAAAATATGGTGTTGATGCGTCCACAGTGTGGGCCATACACGAGCACCAATCTCACCAAACCCCCCCCCCCCCGTCAACATCGGGAAAACAAGCCCCTCCAAACAGCTCTATATATCCGGGGAGAAAAGCACCACAGGATCCCGACAGTCAGAGCTCCGTTTTGGACATGACTGTGGAGAGTTGGAATTCTCAGCCAAGCCCGATATGTCTGCCTCCCAGACCCCTCACAAACACAAGGTCTGCCAAGACCACATTCTCTGAAAACCTTCGAGCCTGGAATTGCAATTCTGTTTGCTCTGGCTTAATATTAATGTGTTTATTTTGCTTTCTCCTTACCGCTAACGTGAAATATTGTAAGTAATTTTAAGTCTATTATTGAAAGACATGCTCAATGTTATTGTGCTAATCACTAGCTTGAAACTAACCAGTGTGGATCTGGTTGTTTTGGACTCCCAGGCTCTACGGGACACAGGGGAAGTGTACAAAGGTTCAGAATAAAGTCACATTGTTCCCACAACGTGATGTAATCAGAAATGGGTAGAGGGTAGCTGGAGACTCCCAAGGGAGTTCTTGTTACTCTCTTAACAGCAACTCGACCATTTGCGGTAAACGATGTAGGTAGTTAGGAAAAGAGCCATTAGTTTAGAGTTAATTTGAGTGTGAGTGTCCGTGTTTGTGTGTGTGTGTGTGATAGGGAGAGGGAGAGCAGCAACAGAGACAAAATAGATAAGACGGAGACAAGCACCCCCTCAAGGTTATTCCACTGTCAGGACTGTTTGAAGACTGAATGGAATATTGATCCCATAATTCATGTCCGCTCTCATATAGAAGGCCTGAGGATCATTCCTTTATGTTGAGGTCTGATGACAGTTTGACAGGGCTTTTGTTGATTTTGTGTAATTATGTCAAACAATATTGATTGGATATTTGGTATGGAAGAATGGGAATGTGCTGAGATATTGAATGAGGGGTTAATGCTGGTCTCAGCAGCAGCAATGGTTATCCCCTAAGGGGCAGCTGTCATGCTGATCTCATGGGCATGAGCCTCCAAGGTCCTGCATTATGAATATAGTTAATTTATAACTATTGATAACGGTACTGACTTCTAAACCAGACTCTTGACGACACATGGTAATACTTACAACGTATTGCTGCAGTCCAGTATAGGGCGGCATGAGATAGGCAGGCGATGCGTGCGTGATTATACTGTAGGTTTTGCTGTATCAGGAGATCTCCAGAGACTGAAAGAATGCTGGAGGCTGCCAGTGAAGGATTGGAGCAGAGAAGCACCTCGTGAAGAATTGGGTTTTCAAACTGCTGACAGTAAGTCAAGTTCCACGTGCACACACATTCTAATCCAAAACCTAGAGCACAACTCAGTACCCCATACACACATGGAGCGCACTCATATAACACACATACTGTACACAAGTTATGCAACGTTTATTGTCAGGGTTATAGGGAAGTATGAAATAAAACAAGTAGATCCATTGGTTTTTGAAAGCTGCTATAGATCAAAAGACAGTTTGTTCTGTTTACATCAAATCTCTTGGAATTTGATGAGGACGACAATGTTTCATCGCACCCTCTAATGGATCTTCCCAAAGTGCCCGGGACTGAATAGAAGCCATTCAGCACCACTTTCAGTCAATTAGCCCGAGACAAGTGCACTTTGTGGCACACATGCTAACGAGATGGACAGCATTCCTTTCATCAGACCCACTGACACCAGACCCTGCTTGGGTTAATGGGCTATCTCTTGTAACTATCAAAGGCTCCGCTCCATGGTATGCGGCACGTTTTGCCCCACCAAAATGTGGGTTAATGGGGCTGGGGGGAGGGAAGGGTCTGTTAGTAGTGGTGGTGGGAACTATTGGCACGTTGGATGTGGTTGTGTGTGGTCAGTGTGCCCCCATTTTTTAGTTGTTGAGTGTCCATTCATAAAGAAACAACAATAGAAAGATGTGTGAAGGTTTTCCGCTACTTCATGTGAGCTCAATAAATCAGACAGTGGTCTCTCTATTCATTTATGTTATGTATCCTTTGTGTGTGTGTGTGTGTGTGTGTGTGTGTGTGTGTGTGTGTGTGTGTGTGTGTGTGTGTGTGTGTGTGTGTGTGTGTGTGTGTGTGTGTGTGTGTGTGTGTGTGTGTGTGTGTGTGTGTGTGTGTGTGTGTCTGTGCTCGATTCAAAACAGGTGTAGCAACAGACAGGCTGGAACACAGGGCGTCATCTTGATGTGAGTCTTGTGTGTCCAGGAACAGGGGCTGGGAGAGGAGAGGCCTGTGACACGGTCAGAAGGACATGAAGCTGCCCCGGGAGCCAGTGAAAAGTGAGAGGGAAGCCTGCATGTCTTTCCCGGGAATCTTTACTCAAGAGTCCTCCTGTCCAGGATGAAGAACCGTGTATGCTCCCACATACCCTCCCTCTCCTGGTGATAAGTGCTATGGTTTGCAGAGATGTCGAGATGGATCTCCGTTTTACTGCACATTTGTCTTTCCTTTTCTCATCGCATACGTTCCTCCTCCCTATCTCATCTGCTACCTCAACAGTTTTTTCTACTGTTTTTTTTATCTCTCTTTCTCTCTTAGGTCTGTCCGGGTTAGAGCCCCAGATTAAATACCTTTTAATGTCACCATTAACCTTAACCCTATTCCACAATTGCTGATGTGGTGCCTGGCACCCAAAGCAGAAAGGTATAAGCCCTGTCTATATCTGATCTGAAAAGAGAGAGCTAGATAGAGTAGCTTTTACAACACTGAAAGCCTGTAGGTTTAATTTTTCTAATGTCTATGGTTGTCAGTGCAGGGGTTTTCAGTAAACTCGCCACAATCTCCCCTCTGACCTAAATGGAAGGTCCTGTAAGCCAACATGAATACATGCCAAAGGCAAAAGCCTTGTCACAACTGCTACAGTACATCAGTCAAGGCCTGGTCAATCAATTTAGGATTTACAACGTCAAGCTGCTAAGTCTTGCCTTAATTCCAAGTAGCAGGGCTGAACAAAATTAAGGGTCCTGTCTTTCAAGTCAGTTTCACAAGTTCACATATCCAGTGGGGATTTGGCTCTTGGACAACCAACGAATAAACACGTACAGTGAGACAATCTATTTTTACATGGGCTTAGGGTATGCAATGTACTTACTTTGACGTTTCTCTTTGACTTTCTTCTCTGTGTCTCAAACAGCGATGGACTGATGGATTTGGCGTAGATGGTTTCACCTTTACCTTCAGACATGTTGCCATTAGCAGACTATAAAGAATGTTATTTCTTTCCCCTCCTCCTCCACCACATTTTTCTTCTTCACATCTCTCCTTCAGGTTTAGGGAACACTACTCATATGATCACTTCCAGATGACCCCTCAACGGTAAATCCACTTGGATGCCCGGGTTTATTTTTATGATTATTACGATACCTAGGAGCTATTTCCTGAGAGGTGGGACGCCTTATGTGGAGATGTTTCCGCAGACCTGTGCAGGGAGTCTGGGGGTTGATTTTCCAAATGGTTGAAGGAAGGCAGAGATGTTTTTGTGTTAGGTGACACAGCTTAAAGCTTTGAATTTACTTGGCAACAGATCTTTCACATGCGTAAACAAATGTATGTACGCATGCCCTAAAATCTAACGGCGAACCCATCACCCCCATCAACATCCGGACAGCGTAATAACTGCCCATATTTTGCCACAATCTGTGAACACATCACTTCAGTGTTCTGAAAACACTCTGGCTCCTGTCAATGTTTTGTACACAAAGAAATGGCTTTCATTGCAAACAGTCAGCAATTGTGATGGGGAGGCACATACAGATCCTCATGGCCTACTTTGCTGTTTTCTGTATCTTCTCTT
This sequence comes from Galaxias olidus, assembly GCA_026901105.3. Lineage (NCBI taxonomy): Eukaryota > Metazoa > Chordata > Actinopteri > Galaxiiformes > Galaxiidae > Galaxias > Galaxias olidus. The sequence goes on from JAPMUY010000883.1 coordinate 83,021, forward strand.
GTTGGATGTGCTATTTAGGTGGCCGGCTGGTACAGCCGGGCAACTATTGTAATAGTATTGTAGTATTACAGTATAATGTAGTATTATTATTATTATTATTCCCCCAAATATCCATGGTTAAAAATGCACCAAATTTGGCACACATGTCCAAGTTCTCTCAAAACTACAACCCATGCCATGCCGTCTCATTCTTCCTGTTGGTGGCGCTATAGCAGCAGTTCACAGTTCCAAGTGTTAAAAAAATCATAAAAAATTGACCATTAGGGTTACAGCTCTAAAATTTTCAGAACTTGTCCCTTGCAGTGAGATAAAACTTTCATACGCCGGCACCCATTACAAATTGTGAAGTCCTTCACTCTGTTTTTTTCCAAAACTGGTGGTCTACTCAAGGCGTATAAGTCCAAAACCATAACCACTGTTCTTAGCTGGCTTACAAAATGTATTTAGGAGCTGAGGGTCACAACCGCGCATGGCAGACATCTTTGTACTTGAAGAAACATGACGTAATGTAGCGTCAGGTGTAACTCCCAGCATGCCTGGCGAGTAACTCTTTATTCTTGTGGACATTGCTCTTAATGTTTCCTTGTTATCATGTTTATGGTTCCTTGTTATGTTTTTATCATGTTTATATAAAAAATTATGAAGCGCTGTAAACGCAGATATTGGTTTGTACTTTTGTTAGATGTGACACCGTGACTGTGGTGTGTGAGTGAATAAACTCAGCATGTATGAGCTGTACTATACATGAATTGTGCGCTAGTATGAGAGTAAATAATCTGGCAGACGAAGGTTGAGCTCTGTTGAATTTACCCAAGTCACTGATGCTGTTCAATGTAATTATTGGGTCTGCACGTTCAAGTCAGTTTATTTGAACTAATTGTGGCGTTAGAGCTAAATGACAAAAACCTCGTAAGACAATACTTGAACAGACTAATTTTGCAATCTAGGATACTGAAGGTTATATAGGTTGGTGGGTGTGCAACCTCCTCCACTTACTGAGAGTTCTATGACCATTCCTACCGGACTTGTCTTTTTTTCTCATTCTTTCTTTCTTTCTTTCTTTCTTTCTTTTCTGCAATTTTTGATTCTTTTTTTCTTAATGTTCTTTTTTTCCTGTAATACATTTTTCATAGCCGGCCACCACTTACACTGCTTGCAGTTATATTTGTAAATTGCTTTTGATAAAGGTGTCTTCTTTTTGAGCGTAATTGAATTTTATACATTGAAATGTACCTTAACATATTGGTCAACAAACTCTGTTGTGAGAATATATAGTTTTGATAGTGTATGGTGTATAATGTATAATGTATTGTTTCTAATTTTAGATATTTTTGTTTTTCAGAAATGAATGACTTAGTTTTGATTATTACGAACAAATCAAGAGGTTCCAAATGGTTGAATTAAGTTATTTAAATTCTTCACCCACCATGAATATGTACATGTGCACTTAAAATACGGACATGGGCGACAGATTAAAAATTATAAACTTTAGGAACATGTATGTCATAATGTAGCTACATCATTGATTCTTACAAGCGTGCTGGAGCTGCACACAAGCAGCTTTAGTTCTCTTTTGAGCTACACTTGGCTTGGTGAGCTAAAGAGACATTTAAAGCCAAATCCATGGTGAACACATAAATTGCATGATAACTATCCTGATTTCTGATCACCTGATCACACCCGAATTGTGGACCAATGTCAAAAGTGTAAAAACAGCTAATGGCTTGTTTATACAAAAATAAGAAAAAAAAAGCTTAGGTTTTGCTTCAATAAATCAACTTTCAAAATGAGCAAAATAACAAGCCTCTGTATTATGAGAGGTTGGGTGTCAATGCCAGGTCATGAATTGTCAGTAAATGGAAATTAAGTTGACCATTAATAAAGTGATTGTCCCCTTCAGTAACCTTGCTCTCTCACTGCAATGCCAAAACAGACTTGTCTGCCACATGGTGGCCGTACCATGCAAGTGCAACCCTTGAAAATAATCTTAGCCTGCACAGTGTATTTCTGAATTGAGTTGAAGGACAATTTCATTATACAAAGTGTACAATGAATGAGAAATATAAGTAGTTATTTAGTTCGTTATTTGTTTGGTTAACTGTTGTAGGGTGTGTTTTTTTAATTCGTGGCCACTTTGATTGTAAGATATTAGTATGTGGTCTTTAAATACATCATTTGAAATGCAGTGGCATGTGTTCACCAGGTGCCCTGGTGAGCTAAACAATTACTCTCCATAATGTTATTAGTGTCACCTGTGTCTCGTTTTGGCTATGGATCGCATCTGTGTCTTTCTTATTTAAGCCCTGGCCTTTCTAGGTGCCTGGTTGTTTGTTGTGCATGTTTATTTGTGGTGAGTGTTTCTGTGGTCCATTAATGAATATGTAGTACTCTAATCCCTGGTTGTATCAACATTTACTCTCTCAGCTATCATCACAGTCTGTATGAGAAAACAGTGAAGTGTAGACTGTTTAAATAGAACATTGAGGCATGGTTAAAAATATATTAAATTCACATCCCTGCAGTTTCCATTATATCCATTGGTAATGGGTTTACAGGGCTGGTGACCGTTGATTTGAGGGGGACTAGTCTCAAAGGACTAAAACGCTGGTGTTTCTGCCCACACTACTATTGAGAGAACCTCTTCATCTACCACCAGAGGTTTCGAACTGAAACCATGTGATATACTGTTCAAATAATCTAACTTCCACAAAAAATAATTAGCTTAACATTCCTCCAGCTCACCTGAGGTGTCTACTGCGTCATATTTCTATTAAGGTTGTGAGTGAGGTAAAGACATCAGAAAGTGCATTTCTTTCAAGACCCACGTGTAAGAACTTACCATTTGAAATTAGTGAATGAAAAAAATAAACCCATGTATGGTTATGGCTTTAAAGCCCATTTTAGACACAGTAATTTAAGACAGTTTATCTTGAATAAAGAGAGGCTACTGCTTTAATTTGTAAAAAAAAAATCGTTATGTTAATGTTGAGATGTGTCACTTGTGTTAACATATGTTCATGATCTTTTCTTTATGATCAGTGGCAATGTAAATTGTTCTTAATGTTTTCAAAGAGCAGGAAAGGTAATGTATAGCATACTTCCAAAAGTGTATTATACTTCCAAAACCAGCTTTAATGAATGTGAGTGAACACATCTTTTCATACCTCATAATATTTGTTCAGAGACTACTGTTTAAAATGTGCATAATTTAAGGCAAAAAAAAAAGTTAAATGCATCCTGCACTTGATATCTCTGCCATTTATGCAAATCTGTTCATTTGCATTTGGTCCAAGCTCAACGGCGTAGGCAAGACAGTTCATTGGAAACTCCCCATCAGTCAGGAAAGCAAACCATCTTCATTGGTGCTGGAATTTTTTCTAAATTCCTTAGCATGATATTCATATAAGAACTTATAGTTCAAGAGCCTTTATTCAGACATTCATGCTACTAGTGGTTTGTCATTCTCTTTGTTTTAACTTCAAGGCATTTGCGCAGCCCCATGACAAACATCTGACTAATATGTAAAATAATATGTATTGATAGCCATCAATACAGCAATCCTTAAAAATATCAAGGTAGTTCAATTGACCTCTAAAATAAAAATTACCTCTAAAATAAATATTGCCTCTTAAATAAAAATGGCCTTGATATTTTTTAAGGATCTGTGGTTGCTCAGGCCCTGCTAGATTGATGGCTATCAGGATGTTTTTGTAGCAGTTTCCTTGCAGCTGTTACCCAGCAGTAAAGCCAGACAGAAAAGAAGACCCTCCTTTCGAAGCTTTTGTTTTTGGCCAGGAACAGTAATGTGAGCTGAGCTGTGGCCGCTCTGTCAAACTATCCCGGATCCCCCGCCCCCCAGTGAACACAGGCTGCATTGGCTTTGTCTTCATATAAAGGTTTAGACACCGTTCATTTCTATCGACCATTCCTCTTTATTATTGTATTATTATTGTTGTATTGTTGTCATACCAGGGTGGCATTTGTCTGTTGTGATACACCAGGAAATTGTAATCTTTAGATAAGAGATGACCTGCACTGTTGAATGGCACAAGCAATCTGTGTTGGCCTTTGTCAAGAAAACCAACCATGCAGTCTTATTAAATGTGAACATGTTAATTATACATAAAATCCCCCTCAGATAAAACAGGCATAATCTATTTGTGCCATGTTAAATATTACCTAAATGAAGGGGAGATTATTAATCTTGTAACTCAGCAAATAATTCTTACAATGCTTTACATAAATTGATACTTACGTTATAATAATCCCTGTTTTAACCAAGCCACCCACATAACCTTAGTATAGGGATTTGTATAAGTTATTTGACCCCGACCTATGAAGGCACAATCATTTTATACACCTGTAAATCCAATTATATATCACAGTGGCACATTGATTCATTACTGGATGTATTTTCTTTTTCTTTCGTTCTCTTGTTGATGTACTTTTAGTCTGCATTTGTGACAAATAACCGTCTTTAAATTTACTCCGGGTGATGAATTGGAGGCAGATTTACTACTGAATGCTCGATGAGAGCAGGATATGTGCTTCAGAGAGAAACTGTGTCACGTCACTTTTATTTTCTTGGCCACTAGAGTGTAGCATTATTTCAACAATGAGATGAAGTTTGGCTGCTTATCCACAACATTGGGTTAAGAAAGCTTTGGGGCAGCATTGAAGAGGTACAACTGGGCTCCTGCCCTAAAAGGGTTTATTGATCGGTTTGCAAGAGACTTCAAAAGCTTTAATATGTCCAGTATGTCTACATATTTTAATTTCCAAAGATTTGGCTGATAATTGATGTAACCCTTCATCTTCACTGATTGTGGAGAGTCATCTTTACTGATTGTGGAGAGTGGTCTTTATCTGTCCCCACTATCTGGGAAGGTAGGCTGAGTAGCACGACCATGTCTTGAGACAGCCAGCCTTAGAAGGGTCCGACATGGGCCCCGCACACAGGTCAAGCAGCATGTTGGCTGGCTCCTGGAGTAATACCCATCTACCTACGGCATCCTCAGCTGGCCTTCCTCTCACCTTCTCTGTCTTTCTGTCTCTCCCTCTCCCTTTCCCTCTCTCTTATTCCAAGTATTTTCTAAAGTCAGAGGAAGAGACGCAGCCTGTTGAACGAACTCAACAGGACAGCGGTGAGAGTGAGGCTACCAGTCAATCAGGAGGAGGTATCCATGACCCCTACAGAAAGACAAGGCCAAACCATCTATCTCGTACTACGTCTGACAGTAAGTTATCCAATGACACCTTGTCAGGCTGCAACATCTGAACAAGCCCTGCCTAGGAGCTGAAACACAGTGTCTTGACGGTGCAGATTTCCCACTGACAGGTTCAGCTCAGCAGACTGTACGGAAAGAAAGTACTTATATTAACTGAACTTAGTGTGATCTTTTTTTAGGGGGGGAAGGATCTTTTTCCTTACCTGTGTGTGTGTGTGTGTGTGTGTGTGTGTGTGTGTGTGTGTGTGTGTGTGTGTGTGTGTGTGTGTGTGTGTGTGTGTGTGTGTGTGTGTGTGTGTGTGTGTGTGTGTGTGTGTGTGTGTGTGTGTGTGTGTGTGTGTGTGTGTGTTTTGTGAGCTTGGGTGTGCATAAGTATATGCAAATATGTCCGTAGGACAGACCTCTGTGTGTTGTGTTGATGATGTTGTCGTTGGCTCTTGAGAACCATCAGTGATGGACTGAATGACAGACCGGCCGGCAGTAGAGTGTCATGACAGGAGGAGAGCCCTGGCCATTCTTTCCAGTACTCTGTGGAGCCTGACCATGATGTGAGAAATTCCCCATGGAGGCGGTAAAGCACTACTCTGTGTTTAATGTAGCCATGCCTAATCTCTTCAACCACTTGATTTGATCCACGGTCCAGCCCACGCGTTGCTTTGGATGTATTGCCAAGACACGGCGGTCTGTCACCAAAAGTGAATGGAGGGCTATTTGCTCAGACCGTGGGTCTTGCCATATCCTCTGTGGTTACACACACAGGTGGAGGCTGTTTATGTGGTCAATGGCTGATGCCATGTAGGTGACCTCACCTATAACCCTGCCCAGGCTTCGCGGGTGAAGATCGGAAGACACTGGGAGATGCAGACTCTGTTTATAAGGATCAGAACAAGTCTTACCTCCATTGAATTTGTGTGTGTGATGATAACTGTTCAACTTTCCGTCCTGATACTTTCAGCTTGATGGATGCTGGATACCCCACCCCCCAACGCTCATCTTTATTTCATAATCAAGGTGTCTTCCCCATCTATTCTGACAATCTCTGTATCCGTATTGGAATCTTTTTCTGCCTGTCTTTCCCTCTCACCCCCCCCCCCACCCAACCATCCACCCATTCATATTCAGCAGCAATGATATAGGAGCGGCTGAAATGGAAATAACATGTCCTGTCATGGAGATCCTCCTCTAGGCAGTGGAGGGAAAGTTGCTGTTTGTCTAAGTTTGGAGTTGAGAGACGACATTCGTGTCAAAGCATGTTTTTGAAATGTATTTATACTCCTCGGTGAGTGACCCTCTACCACTGGTTATCTCCGCCACTCTTAGTAACCCCACTGTTTTTCTTTCTCCCAGCTTGTCTCTCCCCACTTTTCCGAACAAACGCACACACACACACACACACACACACACACACACACACACACACACACACACACACACTTGCACACATGACCCTGCGTTCACCCTAAGCCTCCACCCCCCCCCCCCCCCCCCCCCCCAACCTCACACACACCTAGCATGTAAACACGCAGGCACAATGACATGCACCCACACACACAGGCACAAAGATGATTCAACAATTTTGTATTTTGAAACCATGGTACGGGCATTCTTCAACTTATTACATAAACTGATGGCAATGTGTTTGCTGCGCTGCATGCCAGGGCCCGTGGCTGTCATATCTGTATGATCACAGAGAGCAGAGAGATGGGGGGGGGGGGGGGGGTTTGTGTGTGCGTGCGTGAGAGTGAGTGAGTGAGTGAGTGAGTGAAAGGTAGCAGGGGTCGTTTTTAGGATGAGCATCCCCATCACATGGTCCATGATCTCCCGCAGGGCAGGAGGTAGGGGGTTAAACCCTGGGCACTAACCCTGTTCTGTCCTTGTGGGGGCTTTGGCATACCCTTATAGCTGACACCACAGCGCTGGTAAATACTGGCCCCTTAAATCCAATTTAAGATTGGGCAGTTAGATACAAAACAATCATTATAAATATAATTTGAAGGAAGGAAGCAGCAGGGATGAGTTCCATTACATTGTTTTCTCTCAGAGGCCAGACAAAAGTTACTTAGACAAATAAGATTTATTTTTGCTGAAGCAGCAGCAAGAGACATTTTGAAATTGTATTATTAGAGCTAGAATTCTGGAACTTTTTTGTGTTGTCATTGCTGTTTGATGCTAGCAAATTATGTGCTGGCTATATTGTTGCAATACACCAAGATATGTAGGCCTTCTTTTCCCCACACCTCACAGTAGCAAAGATACACTTAAATGGTTTCTGCATCCCTTTTGAGACTTCAGTTTTCATCAGTAACCCAGCCAGAGGAAGATGGAAAAACTAAATAAACCTGCATCAACCAAGCTAGCATCACTGGCCCCAAAAAACAAGCTAACTTTAGTTTAGTAACAAGCTTTATTAGCTAGCTTGCTGATTAGTTACAGTAGCCTACTCCTTTTTCTTTCTTTTTTTGGTCCCAGACATCATTCTGCCTCTGTCCTTTACACTCTAACAGCAGCATTTGTTTTCTTTTACCTTCAGCATCCTCCATTCCTCAGAAAGCTTTGTAGCCTACCAATCTTTTTACAACCCTTTTAGGTCCCAGTTTAACATGAACCAGCTGCAAGGTTAACCTGTTTGTGTTTTGGTGACGTACTTTTCCTTTGTGTCATAAAGCAATGATGACATTTTCTGCTGGCAGCAGATACAATTGTACAGTATCATGAAAACTAGTTTCTAAGTTTCAGTCTTTCAACGCCATTACAATTTTTCAATCTATATGAATTTAATGATGTAGTGTTAAAGCAATGAAGTTACTTGTAGCTGGTTAAAAAAAACAACATCAATCAATACTGTAGCTTTGTGTGCATATTTTGAATTATGAACAAAATACAAACAGCATGTTGTACTGTGAGTGTTTTGCAACACTTCATCGAACAAGAGTCCCAGCCCTGCTAGGGACTTTCCTTTGCAAACAAGAGAAATGGGGGCACAAGATTGACAGTGGGTTTGAAGTGTTACAAAAATAAATGCTGACGATAGGGAGCCCTTTCAGGATCTTAGGGGACTCCATTCGAGGCAATCTGCGAAACAGATTTGTCACTGCTAAACAGACTGTAGCGAGAGGCCTCCCTTCTCTGTTCTGCACATTTCACCGAAGAATGCTTTGAGCCGAGGCCAATAACATCTCCATTCTGAATTCATAATTTAAACATTCAGACCCCTCTGTCAATCCTACTAGCATAAGCGAGAGGCACTGGAGTAGATGGCTAAATATAGTTAGGCTCAGCTGGATGCCGTGAAAATGTATACATGGAAATAGTCCGCGGCCTCAGACTGGTAAAATCTGTGATGTTTGTTGTAGTTCTTGTTAATACAGGCTTTTTATTTATAGATTCACTATAGCGCCTTGTGTATAGCACTTGATTGAATGCATTGTGTGATACTAAGTGGCAGAGAAGTGCAGAAAGAGGTCAGGTGAAGTCAAATGACTGCGTGTCAAAAGGAATCACAATGGGCCAAGTCTGCCCTGTCTGTCTCTGGGTCAGTGCTCTCCCTGACTGTACCAGTCACATCGGCTCAGTCTAGGTCCTGGTGAACTCCTGATTCACACCAACTCTCTGACACACACACACTGGCTGACTCGCAGTGAAATGTTCAGAGCAAATTGGGCTGCCAACAAATCTGCTCTCGTCTTTTGTATGTGCTGGTTATCAGATAAGAGATAATGTAAAATTCATCATTTCAAAATAATAGGCTGCAGCTACCGTCACGCCACTCAAGGACTTAAGCAATTTAAACCGAAACAGATCTACGTTGAGCCTCACATTCATCTAATGGAGGAGTGTTCTATTAAATCGTACTAATGATGCTAAATAACGTGCTCAGTTTGTTCCATAGTGTAATACCCTGGTGATGTCTCATTGCTGCACTCTATTCATTAGGTTTCTTTGGTCCAATGCTGTAAGGGGGGGGGGGGGGTTGGTTGCACTGTAGTGGAATTAATTAAGAGTGGGGGGCACATTTGACACCTCAAGGCCAATGTTGTGTTGTTGTAAAGGGTGAGGGAACTCTGCAGGAGGTAAATGAATACTGAGTGCACATGTCTATGGAGAGGTCCCTCCGTCTCCAGCATGGACACGCTTTACAGATCAAAGTGGTAGTAATCCCTGTATCCACTCCTGCATACACACTTACTGGCACAAATTGACTTACAGACTCACACACACTCTCTCTCTCTCTCTCTCTCTCTCTCTCTCTCTCTCTCTCTCTCTCTCTCTCTCTCTCTCTCTCTCTCTCTCTCTCTCTCTCTCTCTCTCTCTCTCTCTCTCTCCCAAAAGTAAGCAATATAATGAACTGCACTTGTTGAAATATCATCTAAACAATTACCATCACCCACTTACCCACAATTGGCGCTGCAGAGTGAAATACATTTCACGTTGTGTCTAAAATGGTCGCCCCTTGATGCCAACGGTGAACTCTGGAGCCTTGTCAATGTGATTTTCTGACTCATTAGGTGTGCTCAATCAAGTGCAGTGGCCCACAGATTCTTTCCAGTCATGTTCATCAAGTGAGGCCTGCGGTGGGCTCCCAGTCTGGGAGGCGATCTCAGGGATGAGGGGTTGCCGCAGGGCCCTGCGGTGTGTTGGTTTAGGGGGAAATGAGACAAGGAGAAGGATATAGTGCTAATCGAGGCCTGGGAGGAGATGGTAGTATCACGCAGAACCATGGGTCTTAACGCAGTCTAGCATATTTAACACAGCTTAGGCTGCTGTTACGGGAGTGTTGCAGAGCTGCACCGGTTGGCAGCAGGTGTGGGGTTGACCCCCGGGTTGGAATGGGAAGGTGGTGGCCTATTGGCCCTTGTCTGTTTCCTTCCCCTGCTCGGCCACATTCTAACCCAACGTTATTGGTCAGCAGGACTGAACTTATTTGGTTTGATATTTATGGTATGCCCAGACTGCTTTGTAGACACCCAAAAAATCAGTGTATCAAAAAGGGTCATTCATGTATCTCTTCTAAACAAACACATTATTTTGTATGTAGTATTTAGAAAAAATAAAATAGACCTATTGTAGAGGTAACAGGATGCACAATAAATATTATCTTTAAACAGAAGAAGAAAAAAAACCTATTAATCCAAAATCATAAAACATTTCAAAAATGAATTCATTGCATTGTGTCGGCCTAACGACCTTGCAGGCCTGACAGTTACGAGAAGAACCTGTGGCTGCCTCGTAAACCCCTCCATTACTGGAAGTGAGGGGTCCACCCCTATCCAGTACAGTACCGTACAGTATCTCTCTCACTGACCCACAAAGCCACTCTATAGTGCTGGCAATAGGGTGGGGTGCCACCGGGACAAGGGAGCAAGCATTGGAGTTGGCTTCTTAAATTCCACATACTTTCCATAATTCAACAACATGGCTCTGCCATGTGGAGCGCCCTCCCGCTCACTGTTTGACCAAGGCACAGCCCTGGTTACCTGCCTACGCTCGTATCAGGCAGGACATTTGAGAAAGTGGTACTGTTGGCAGACGTGCGTCATTGTGAGGGAAAGATGGAAACTCTCTCCCGTCTCCTCGCCCTGAATGAAACTTTCCCCTCTCTCATAGCCGTCTCATTCTCCAGTGTTATTGGGGATTTTGGGCCATTAGATCTGCTGGAAGCAGTGAGGGAGGACAAGGGGATTTGTACAGATACACCATTGAGATAGAGACAAGAGATCAAGTGTCCATGTCTCCATGCTTTAAATACCCGGCCAGGAATTAGACAAGAGCGGAGTGGCCAAGGTCTCTGGAACGACCAAACGGTTATTTACCCCCCACACAAAAAAAACCTCCTGACAGCCCCCGCCTCCAACTAAACACAGGGAATTTTCCATGCCAGTGACTGAGACGCTGGCATGGAGAGCTCTTGGCACATTTCCAAACAGCTCATTGTATGTCTGTTCTCACAAAACCAGACAATTTGCATAGTTTATTTCACCGTACCAAATCATCATATTTTTCTGTTTAGGCACATTCCAGCAATTTACTACCAATTATCCTCTTCTTTTATACCTAGAGGAAACCCACGTGTGTGAAGCCTCTGACCGACTCTCTTTGGAGTATGTGGGCCACAGATAATGGCTGCCTGCTTTTGGACAGGAAAAAAAAAAGAAGTTGCCGGAGGCTTTTCTGTTGATCGGAAATAGTTCACAGATCTCAACCTTTCGCTGTCTGGCTCGACAGGCCTTTCTCATTTTCCTGTGCTCCCTCGGATTGTATACACTGAGCCTTCCTGTTGTTGCTTGTGCATCTGCAGATTTTGTAATGCTTGTTAGTCGGTGTATAGTCTGTGAAAACCGGATCCTTTACCCCTGCTCATGTGGTAGATGCTTGTCATTTCAGTGTGTGGAAGTCATGTGTCCTTAAATAAGAAGGATTGAAAGTGTTACTATTAATGGTTTGGTAATGCTGACCATACCATCTAATCCCCCAAGGCAACTCAGCCAGCCTTATGTTTGGGTTTCCATCAGGCCAGTGTCAACCAGTCTGGCTGCAGTGAGGCTGAACACAGATGGGCCATTGCCTGGACTGGGCCACGGCTGGGTGCCTCTTTTGGACTACTGTACAACACCAGTCTTAGCGTGTCAGCTCAGGATACATTACCTTTTATACAATTGTACAGACATGTCTGTGTGTGTGTGTGTGTGTGTGTGTGTGTGAGTGTGTGTGTGTGTGTGTGTGTGTGTGTGTGTGTGTGTGTGTGTGTGTGTGTGTGTGTGTGTGTGTGTGTGTGTGTGTGTGTGTGTGTGTGTGTGTGTGTGTGTGTTTGTTTCTCACTGAGTTTGTGGGTTTTGTTGCTAGGGATGGAGAGTGGCTCTCTAACCTGTGCCTGGTTGACAGGTGGGGGCAGCTATGTGGCACTGTCCATCAGAGCAACAGGGCAGCAGACATGGGCTATTTTGGCCCTGGTGATCGCCAGACAGCTGAAGGACGCGAGGCCAACAAGTAGTGATATATGACAGACAAAAGGTGCCCTCTTTCCACCACCTCCCAAAAAACATACACGATACTGCTTGACCAGATTTGTGTTGGTGCTGACACTGTTTATTGGTATACTGAAAAGAAAGCTCATTGTCAAAAAAAGGCTTTCACTGCTTATCCGATAACAATCTAGAAACTGGAAAGTTTCTCAGTAGATTTTCTGCCCTTTCTCTTATGTGGAAGGTAAATGTGTTATTACCGACTCATTGTGGAAGACCTTTGAAAAATGTTTTTACCTCGGATGCTATATTATGCTGATTTTGCCTTTTTTGCAGACTTTTTCCCTCCCTGGACATTTTCCTTGATAACACTGTGTGCAGCAGGCTTCTCTTTAGCAGCAGTAAACAAATGTGTCCCCCCTAAGCGACTGGAAACAATTTAACAATTTTCACTGCAGTTGTTTCTCATCTTCCGTTCAGACAAAATGTTTTTGTCATTGTACTATATAACAAAAATGAATAAGTCTGCTTTTCTTTGCCTTTTTTTGTTTAAAGTTCAAATTGGGACTTGCGAGCAGTTGGGGGTTGTTAACTGGGGGTGTAGTTTCACTTAAAGTATAGGTAGAGAAAAGGGAAGCAAGCCTTTCTGCCTTGTGGGCCTCCAGGGTTTACACAAAAAAACAGGTCCTCCCTAAAATCAGTCAAACAGAGATATCCCCCATCATGCTATTCACATCTGCCAAAGCCATATGGAGATGTGGTTGTAAGATTCACGGTCCGTTCCCAATGTATAATACTGCTGCTGAGATTGTCACCAACAATTGCTAATGCAAAGCTGGAAAGCATTTTCGCTTTCTCATTCAATTAGGAAGGGATATCTATTTAGCAAATCATGTTCGTTGAGAGAATATTCAATTTGAATATGTCATGGAGCTGGTCTTTAACTGTTATCTGGGCTACTGTGGATTAAACTCAACAGACCTCTTGAAGATGTGCAGTAGAGTACAGGACAGAGGGGAATACAGAGGTTGGTCTCCTATACTAAATGAAATGGCCTAAGTACAGGACAGTGGAATGGACCATAGCCGGTCCCCTATACTAAATGAAATGGCCTAAGTACAGGACAGTGGAATGGACCATAGCCGGTCCCCTATACTAAATGAAATGGCCTAAGTACAGGACAGTGGAATGGACCATAGCCGGTCCCCTATACTAAATGAAATGGCCTAAGTACAGGGCAAAGGAGGACGTCGAGGCCATATCAAGGCAAATAACATCAGTATCTTTTTCTTTTGTTGTCTGTGCTCTAATCCACTGACTGTCTGTTGGAAGTAGGTTGTTTGTCATCCTATTGTTTAGGCTTGCCTTATTGTTTCTGCTTGTCTTATGTAAAGCAAATTGAATGACCTATGTGTATGAAATGTGCTGTACAAATAAGTTTGAATCTACTTGACATGGGAGCGAGCGTTGAGTCTCCCTTTCAGTGGAAATCGATCCAGCCCATGACTGTGACCGAGACCTGTTGTTGTGACAGGTGCTTTACCTATCCGAATGGAGGAGCTGCGTCCCACCAACAGAGCTGTGCCCCCCTGCACCCCACCAACACCCTTACGCTCACCCCGTTCATAATCTAGTCCATATGACCATGGCCGACGGAGGGGGGAAGGGACGGGGAGAGAGAAGCGACCTGAAAGGTGAAAGCGGGCATACGGCCAATGCAGACATGTGAAATATTTCCGCCCCTCTTAAAGCGCGGGAGAGGGCGGTGGCGTGCTGGTGTGAACTCCTCCCTGGGGTGCCACTTCCGCCCATGAAAGAGGGGCCTGTAGTGCTGGCCCCGCCCACCCTGGGTCCTCGTCCTCCTGAACTGGGCTGCTGTCTCCTGTCATCACGCTGACACCCGGGTGATTCCCCCTGATGGTTCCCCCCGTCTCCCACACGGCACCAGGCACCACTCCGTTATGGCCCGCAAGACCCGCCTTGTTGTAAAAAAAAAAAAATCAGTTGAGTTCAATTTATCATGCGTGGCATGAGCAATGTCAACCTGTCTACCACTTTCTTCTATGTACAGTATGTGACGTATGACTGAGAACATGCAACATTGAAACGGATGTTGTAGGCCTGTCAGTTGACATGAGAAATCACATTCACATTACTCAATCTCATTAGGTATATGAGTGTCTAGGATGTCTAAAATCTGTGTGTGGGACAGAATTATGAAGCGAAGAGAAGTATTGCTCTTCCACCTCAAAGCTCACTTCTGACATAAGCCTGGCTGATGACAGTTTTCCCACAGCCATTAAGCCCATATTGGGCATTTCTTTGGCAGACTTCACCCAAGCCCTCCTGGCGCTGAGGGCATCCCTGCCTATAAAAGTCATGTTCACCAACGTTTTGACAACCTTATTAATTTAACATACGCTTCACTCAGCACAATCCTCCCCTGGTGTCTAAACAGCCTAACAATGGTTACAATTGTGAATGGGTGACTCCGCCGTGATTGTTGCCCACATTATCCTTGTAAACCATTGGCTTCACATCACACGGGGAATATAAAGGGCCCGGCCTCAATTACTATCCGCCCAACAGTATCACTGGAGATAAGAGAGAGCATGCCTTTCAAGCCACTCTCTCATCCCTCTCCTGAAATGAAGCAGGGATTTGGTACAAGGAGAAGTTCTAGTTAGCAAGCATAAAGCTCCTCTCTGTTCCAGGGCCAGCTCTGGGGAGACTTTGCGCCAGACACAGGATCGGCACCAGAGATGAAAGCGAGGTCAAGATCGTTTTTTTTCTTCTTTTCTTTCTCCCTCCTCTTCGTGAGTCGTGCGGCGTCTGCTCCCTCCGCTCCTCCTTTGCTCGGTTCCCTCTCTTGGTGCCAGTTGGGGTTCCCTCCCACCATGCAGCACAGCAAGTCCTGGAGCTAAGGCATGTCGAGGGATATTGGATGAGAAACCTTGCCGTTTGTAGCTTTCCAGCAAAACTGTGGTCAGATTTTTTTAAAGAAATGAAAAAAAAAACAGACTCTCATTCATTCTCATTTCTATATTGAGTATTCACATAATGTTTAGTCATGTTGCTGCACATTGCTCATTAATTCATTGCTTTTGCAGTGACATACGTGTATTTTCTTACTTTTTTGCCACCAGGTTGAGGACATTAAACAGAAGATGTACAGAATACCAGAAATGTATATCCCAGAGTGCTTTTATTCTGCAACTTGTTCCATAAGCACAGTGGTATCTCAGAGGAACTGTCTCCTTACAGTGGCTTTACCATCTCTTAACAGCAGTCATTTGATACAACTTTCATATGCCAAAGTTAAGACATGGACACAGTCAGGCATTACAGTATTCTCCCAGACCAGAAACAGACAGGCAGTCCAAGACAAGACTAGGAGCGTTAAACAGGAGGACTTTCTACTCCAGTGGACGGTTCCCCATTAGTGTGGTTTAACCGACTTAAATCATCTCCATTCTTTCATTTGTAGTAGGAGGCAAAATGTATGCGGATGAAAGCAGTCACGTGCAATATCGACAATAAATGTATCAAGTCATTCATCACGTTTTTCCAAGTTACCCCATGGACCCAGTTGAGACCTTTCTTATCTTTACTGCAAATTGGTGAGGATTTATTAGGGTGCTGTAAGCTCTCTGCAGTCAATACATCTTTCCAGGACAGACCTGTGTTTATCAGAACTTACTCAGATTTACTTTTGGCTGATTTATGGAGTGATTCTTTCTTTAGGATTTATCGATTCAAACACGCCTTCTTCCAAAAAAGGAGATGTGACAGAAAAGGCCTGTGGGATAAGGATAATGATACTGTAGTTTGTAAGCCATCTTCTTGTCTACACGGTCCAACACGTTACCTTAAGCCTTTCTGAGTTTGTCTAGTGTCTATTCAAGAAATGTCTTTCTTTGCAGTGCAAAAAGATAAACCTATCAGAAGGTTTAGTGGTGGAGACCAATTTAACTCCAGGTTATAGTCGACCCTCCAGGGAAAATTTGAAAAAGAAAGAAAATAAGCAATGCGGAAGATTCCTTTTCACATAGAAACAGACACAGTCAATTTGGCATGAAGTTGTGTCTTCTATTTTTATTGTGTAGTCAACTACAAGTGCAGACAGGCATCTTGTTTTTTCCCACACAAATGCTAATTGGGGATTTTCAGGAAACAATCATTGCTGTGTTGGGTATTTACGTGTGTCGGGTTATGAACATGATAGAGCATGGATTACAACATAAAGATATTACTGGCTTGTTATTGCGGGTTTGTTTAACTTCTGACAGGCACAACACCAATTGCATTTTTCATTGTGGTGTGGTCTGTTGAACTTTTCTTCAAGCTCACACATTAGATGCTTCACTAAATTCTGCTGATAGTTTTTTTCCAGTAATCTTTAATATAACCACCACCCCCAAAATATTATTTTCAAGGTATTGCAATAAAGACGGCATAGGTTGGTCTCTGTCTTTGCGTGTGTGTTCAGTCCATCCTAATCCAGCAGTCCCCACCTGCTAGGGGGCGTTAGTCACTCTCCCTTACCCACTACTTTCTCATTCAAGCCCCCCAGTCTGCGGCCACCCTGGTCCTTCTCTCCCTTTCCTCCATAAGCCCCTACAGACCAAGGCGACACACTTCCTACCAGGGAGGTTTCAGGACCTCTCTGCTTTGCCATCTGTTTGGCACTTGCACAGCTGTTGTGCATGCTCTCTCCACTTAGCAAAATAACAGACCTGCGTGCCGGTGACACAAACAGTGCACAATAATGACTCCCGGCCTTGGTTACTAATTACAGAGAGAGTTTGGTGTATTGTCCAGTTTGCACGTAGTCAGATACCGACCTGGACATGAACAATTGCCAACCACTTTGTGCAAGTCTGCTACTTGACCAAGCATACTTTGATTTACACATTTTTTTGTAGATCTGGTTAGTGTAACAATCTTCTCTTCAAACGATTCTAATAAAACTAGCCTACAATCTGGCAACAACATAAACTGCTTTCAACCCCTCTCCTTATTTCTGTATACCCTGCAGAAGTTGACTTTGGCTTATATCTGGTCCTTTGAGGCACAGTTTCCATTCCATTCAAGCTACATGCTGTTGCTGCTGAAAGACAATACAGTATGTGCCACATGATATTTGGACCCATTCTAAATTGTGCTCTTTCCATTTGCTCCTTGGTTTGCATTAGACAGACAAGGATGCAGGTGAGAATTACCCAGACGCCCCAACAATACCCTTCATGTCCCCAAAGACATTGTTCTGCAAGATGCACTACACGGTGCAACCTACCATGATGATCACAGTATCAAGCACTGTGATTTGTTGATTCGGGATTGGATTTGGTGCCAGATATTTAACAGGTTTCTGATCAGCATTATTGACCAACGCGAAGCCTCCACTATAATCTGATATTATACAGTATATTAACCTGGCAAATATCCGTGATATAGCAAGTTATTCCAAAAAATAAGTGTGTGTGGGTGGGGGGGTCTGCGGGGGAGGTTGTCTCTGTGTTGTGTGTGTGTGTGTGCAGGTCTTGTGTGCTTTTGATTATATAACATGCGGCGGTATTTTGTCTTTGTCCAGATGCTACTCCAATCAGTATCCTCTGCATGTTCTTCCAGATTTCCTTAGTCGTTGTACAGTAACACTGTACATTAACCGCATTGTGGCTATGGGTCTGACTCAAACATCCACAGATTTATAGTCCACATCCTCGTTTGGTAATGAAACTGTAAGAGGGGAACTCCATATGTTTCAGAGGAGTCAGTTGCTCTTCTGCCCTATTTTATCCAGGACTTGACATTTAAGGACTCAATAAGTGATTGACAGATGAGTAAACATCTGGACATGTGATGAAGTGACCATCCTGGTTCAAAGGAAGAACTCATCCTGAAGGGATTGTGCAGGGTAATTATTCATGTCCATAGAGATGGAACCAGGGTTCTATCATAGAACAGAATCTATCTCTGTGGTCAGTACATTAGACAGGGGAGGAATTGAAGGCTGTGTTTTGAACATCAGTAAGACTTTAAATTCCATTAGTGGAAGCCTACCAAAGACTGGTGTCAAAACGTCCAACACGGAACAAACTTGTCTTTTGTCAGTCATGTTGCACTGCTAGTGATCGTTGTTTTTCAGGAAGTCAAGGACAGCACCTGGTAAGACCATCACTGTCACGCTGTCATGGGAGGTACACTGATGGTAGACACAGGACCTTTCCCTGCACATAGACAATCCTCAGACTCCCACTTGGAGGGAGGAAATGCAGGCAGAGTGCTTAGCTTGACCCAATGCGGAACGGGACCTCCAAAGCGCCCGTGCCCTGTGATGCACCCAAGCATTTGGCCCTCACACCAACTACGGTGCCCATCGTAAAAAAAAAAACATTGTCTTTGCTCCGTGGAACAGGCAAGCACAGAGTTACCCACAGAGGCTGGGTTTTCCATTCATCATTGGGGCGGTGGGGAGGGAAGCTTCACCTGGGATTTGAGGCAGGAACTGCTCTGTCTCCGTGGCGTTGCCCCTGAACACCAAACCATATGGGCTGCTCGCGGAGAGAGACAGAGGGAGGCTGAGGACCGCTGCGATGCTGGGGAACATACAGAGCTCTGTTTGTTCTAGGTTAATGGGTCAACCTGAAGGAATGGTGGAAGTGGGTTAAAGCCCCCTGTTTGTTTGGGGAAATCTGTGGCCATGATAATGAAAAGAAACACTATGGGTTTCAAGGGGAACATAGATGAACTGTGAGAAGTATGATTGCAGAATAATGATTTTATCTGCTATGCCCGATGGCCTAGGGTCAGGCATTTCTAATCCAGACATTGCAGCATTTGTGTTTTAAAAAAGAATGTATCCTTAAACCTCATTGGTGGTTGTAGACCATGGTGGCCCAGCATGTTTTCTGATTGTTTGCTCATAGGATTTAATTTCAATCAAACTGTTCTTGACGAGAGGCCCTGTGGTACAGGCTATTTGCTGTATGGGCCAAAAACAATAAAGACCCGTTTGGAATAAGTTCACAGTATTGAGTCCCATACACATACAGTACTGCTCCAATCACTGTACAGCTATCACCAAACAACTGCTGCTTGGCTTTTTGGACAGTTGGCAGGCATTTTGACAACACATACTGTTCTTGCTATTGTGCTATTGGTTGGTCTGTTCGATGATTTACTGGTCTTTGGGTAAGCTTTTCGTGATCTTTATAAGAACTGCTGTTCAGAGCATGCATGGTTAACCTTTTTTGTATTCATGTTTATGCCATGAAGCTGTCAGATGCTGAGGCCCCATCTTAAACGTGCGCCCTGACTGACACACCCACTCACACACCAGTGGGAGAGACTGATATTTTTTTCAGCCTACTCTTTCATTGTGTTATAATCTGCAGTAGATTTGGCTTTTTGTTAAGTAAGCCTGGCCCTCTAGGCATAGCATTTTCATTAAGGAGTAGCAAAATGATTAAAAGCATGGATGGACACAATCCAGCAGCCAATTTCTGATGTCACAAGTCAGTAATTGGTGAAATCTAACACCAGCTGGTACTTGGGGTGAATACGTCTCCTCTTGCATCAGTGCAAGTCAAGGCACATGCAGAACTACAGCCTTGAGCCAAAGCGCGGGGCAGGCACTGTCTGTTTGTAGCACCACTCGAAAGGAAGCGCTGAGCCCGGAATCCTCATATGGGCAACACTGTACATAGTAAATATAGCAATATTGTTACTTGACACACAACTATTAAGACATTTATTTTTTGCAACTGGCGCGCCTGTTTGGATAAATCGAGTGATCATTTTCGCCGTGCGTGCGCAACAACCCGCAGAGTTGTAGAGAAGAAAGTAAGAGGGAGAGAGAGTGGGAGATCTCTGCTCTGAACGGCAAACAATGAGGAAATTCTGAGGTGGCAGTACTAGTTCTATAACGCTTCCTTTGGCTGCAACCAAGGGTTTGCTCATGAACCGGTATCCTCTTGCGTGGAATTCTGTTTTCACTTAGAACTCTGCTGCCTGGACAAATGCATACAAATGCATTTAGGAGCCCAACGGATAAGGAGTGGACGAGTTTCTCCAACAGCGATAACGTAAGTAAGCACGGTGAAACGTTGGGTTGCTCCAATGCACATTACCTATGTAACTGGCGAATTTAAGTGCTTGCTAAATACTGTCTACTGGTTTATGTCAGGTGAGTGCGCGCAGTCGCATTTTTATAGACCGGAGTGGCTGAGTCTGCTGTGACCTTATATGGACTTATTTAATAGTAAATTGAATTGAATAGTAAATTGAATTTCACACATACAAGTGAGTCACGAAGATCCAGCAATATGGGATTCAAGCAATAAACTCGACTTTTTTGCCTCCCCATTGAACGCACAGTGTGCACGTTTTGATTTAGCAGGTAGACTATTCTAATGACAACCTGGCGATTGGGAGGGAAAAAATTGTTGAAGACCATTTTATCTTCAATTCAAACCTACCGTTTTCTGTGGTGGGCATTTCATCTCTAAAAAAGACTGCGTTGGGTTAATTTGAAACAGATATCATGTCCACATGAGAAGTTCGACAAATAAATCAGTCTGCTATGACCAAATACTGTTGTTTTCCAGTGTTTGAGTCCGATTGATTGGCCAAAATGCAATTAAAACACAACCAATTAATAGCAATCAGCGCAAATAATCCTATACTGAACTGCACATGTTCCAGCCCACATATTCCTCATGGAAGTACCCTTATTTACATCTAGTATGTCTCCAGTTGTCCACTCAAGATTGTAATTGAACAGAGATAGCCAGCTATTATTCCCTTTAGAATATGTTGTTTAATTTATAGTGTTCAGTTGTTCGTTAATCTCTTGCAAATAGGATGCAAATGCTATATTGTTACTTTAAATTGTAATATTGTCTCTGTCCATATAACCTGGAGTGCAATTTTGTCATTGAAACAGGAATAGTTCAACAGTGAACTGTGAATTCACTGAAAGAGTTAGTGTATGCATCACTGGTAAAGTGACATGCCCTATAAATGGCTCCTGAGAGCCAGACAATTCCTTACTGTTGTGCACATTGCTTCTCTGTGGTTAGCAGTGGGCTGCATGCCTATGGTGGCACACACTACCATGCCAATGCTATACAATAAACTCAACTGTAAGGCTACACATCAGTCAGTAGTTTATTAAATGATGTAAGCCCACATTTGACTGTAGTTGGCACAGTGTGGTGTACTATTTAAATAAACACATTAGAGGTTGGGTTTAGAAAGATTCATTGAGTGAACTTGGTCTAATTGTAGTACCTGCATGCCTTTTGCTGGGCATTCCATTAGGAGACGCACATCATTTATGTGCCATGATAAAAGAGGAAGAGCACCTTTCCTACAGCACACAATCAACAAGAGTCAATGGACTGTATATGTCAGACTCAGAGCATAAAGCCTCATAGAAAGGCTTGAATAGCATACTGTACGTTTTACCATGTAAGGCCACACACACACACACACACACACACTGACTCCAAGCACCTTTTTTTACAGTAATGTGCCTGTTAATCCTACGGCATGTTTTCGTTTATCCTATGCCTATGGGAGGAGGAGGTGGAGGGGGGTAATGAGTAGCAGTAATCACTAGAGCATGGAGTTATTACATGGTACCTTATCATGGACAACTCCAGGTAGAGTGTGTCCCTGTTGGGTCAGCAATGTTGTGTTTCTCTGAGGACTTTCCAATAGGCTTCTGGCCTGTCTGTGTGAGTGAGTGTGCTTAGCCCTCCCAACATCTGCAGGCTCCCCTGCGACAGGAAAAGGGCAAACTAATAAAGCCCAGTGGAAGTTTACTCACAGCCCTTTGTCTGCTCGCCGTCTTGTGGACTAAGTCAATCTTTACACTGGCCTACAATGACCTCTTGACTTCGTGACCAATCTGCAGAGGTTTTCAGAGCAGAGGCCAGAGAGGCTGACGAGCAAATGCCCCTGTCCAGGAGCCCCGGTCAGAGGCAGGGGCAGCCAGGGAATACTTGGGGCGGTGTTCTGCAGTTGGAAAGAAGTGCATGTGTGCTAATGGATGATGACAAGAAGGAGCTGTGACAATGAATCAGTGCAGTGCTCTTTGCTGAAGTCAGGTGTTTGCTGAGCAGTTTTGCCAGTTGGAGCAGATACAGGCCTGATATCAATAGCTTCAATTCAAGAATGTTATGGTCAAAACTCGGTGGTGAACACGCAGAAACAGACCCCACCAGACATTTTCATTCACATAACTGTATGTTTTTGTTGGCATGTATGGCTTGAGGAGAATAGGAAACCAAGGTAGAGTCTTCGCTTGATACTAGGCATTGTGAGTTAATGTGACCTAATGGTGTTGTAGGATTGTTACAGTTAGCTGTCTTATTGCCTTTCTTTTTGGCTGAGACTGACATAGTTAATGCCTCAGTATGTCAGTATATTCGAGAATTGTCATACTTGGGGAGAAGCCTTTCTTAATTTAGTGCATACCATTCAGTAAGATAAAAGTTGAAAGGTTTTAAAATATCTGTTGCCTGTGTTAGCAAAGCAAGAAATTGTTCCAAGACATTGGAGTCAGTGTTAAAAGGAACTATTTCTAAATTGTTTGGGTAAATCAACAGCTTTACGTGGCTACTTGTCTCTACTGATAAAGCAAATTACCTGCCAAATTACTCCTATAAACAAAATGAAGTTAATGTTACAACTCACTCAATCCCATTCTGGCAGGTTTAATGGAATAAGTTAGGACATTTGTTTCCCTTTCCTTACAAGGTTTTCAAACAAGATTTAAGTGGGTTTGGTGTCGTTTGCCAAGGGAAAGGAACAACTCTGCTCCTTTATTCAGCGTTTCCTCATTGAAGTCCCACCCGTGGTTCACTCAATCACATTTTCAGATGAATCCTAGAGTAATAATAATTATCCATGCTGCACTGTCTTGTGCCATCACCAAACGTATTCTTATTCTTGGCATGGCACGCACTCCTCCCATGGTATTTCCCAACAAAACTGTGTTTAAGGGAGCTTTGGCTTACTTTCAGGAGTCGTGAACTGCTGAAGCTAAGGGTATGTCTCGTGTCCACATACCTTTCTTGTCACAAAGGATATACTTATTTTATAATAATGAAAGATGGTCGGGAAAATGTGTGGACAAAATGAAACCGAAGGAACACAGGTGGACGTCATTGTCTGAGCCTTTGAACCTATAGTCTGTTACCACACTTCGGGAGAGAGAGAGAGAGAGAGAGAGAGAGAGAGAGAGAGAGAGAGAGAGAGAGAGAGAGAGAGAGAGAGAGAGAGAGAGAGAGAGAGAGAGAGAGAGAGAGAGAGAGAGAGAGAGAGAGAGAGAGAGAGAGAGAGAGAGAGAGAGAGAGAGAGAGAGAGAGAGAGAGAGAGAGAGAGAGAGAGAGAGAGAGAGAGAGAGAGAGAGAGAGAGAGAGAGAGAGAGAGAGAGAGAGAGAGAGAGAGAGAGAGAGAGAGAGAGAGAGATGCTGTGGGTATTAAGATTTATTTAGTTCTTTCCTCTTCTGATTTAAAGCTGCGCCCACCACTCTGGGGCCCTATAAATTACAGGTTTACCTTCCTAGCGGATGAATGATTGTATTCATACACACTTCCACCCCTTTTGGCCGCTCCGAGAGCGGGTATGTGTGTCTATATTTGCAGCCGTGGAATGTCACACCAGTTTCTCGATGGGGAACAGGTGACAGTGTGTTGTTCCCTCTCCGAGTCCAGAGGGCCGGACTGCTCTGGGAAAACAAACATGGCTATCACTGTCCTTTTCTAAATGCCCACACAGACACTAGCCACAAATCCTATTGCAAATCGTGATCATTTTATCTTTTCTATCATGTCATCCATTAGCCACCAGGTGGATTTGGTAGAAAAACAACACATGATCCAGCTGTCAGAAACATCTGTCCAATGGTGTGTTTGCTGTATTTTTTTTGTAATACCCTCGTATTTGTCAATGTGATTGGTTTGTGACTTGCTTGTAGGAGTATGTTTGATGATAAAATGTCTCAACAGTGTAAATACTACTGTTTAATAGTTTGAGAAGACGTAGCCTCTACATGTGTCTATGCTTAGACATCAGGGTAAAGACCTAAGCCATCAATTACTAGAGTACGTGTTAATCACTTCCACGTGTTAATTGACGTTGAGATGGTTAGGAAGATGCTCGCGTTAAAACTCAGGCACCAATATGAGACTGTCAGTCTGGGAGCTCAGTGCGGTCTCAGCACTGTGTGTGGTAGACAGTGCCCTCTAGAGGTGGGGTCATGAGGGGTTACAGTTGTAGTGGAGTGACTCTTCGGGTTTACAGCTCTTGAGTTGTGTCCAAACAAGCCTTTTCTTATTTTAGGAAACTAGGCTTCAAAAAATATTTTGTCGTGAATGTTTATTATTTTACGTAGACTCTCGTGGTTCTTCAGAATGCAAGCATACACACATCCACACTGATTCACATTTCAATCTAAACACACACACACACGCACACACACACACACACACACACATAACAGTTTACTCACTCAGTTTCTATAACCGCTTTGGAAAATACCATAGAACAATAACAATCCCTTCATGACCAAAGTAGGTTTTGTTTTATTACATTGTCGGACAACGAAACAAAACAAAACAAAACTTTGAGAGAGGATGAAACCTGATGTCATCATTGTCTCACAGATGACTTGTCTGACATAAACCTGTCAATCATGGCCATCTAAGTGCATAGTAAACTTCAGTCAGCTTCCCGACACAGTTAAACAGCCCACTCTCAGTGCTTCTTTCACTGTGAATTGCGTTCACTCTAGAAGAATGTGAACCTGGGGGATAGGTGTATGTGGGTTAGTGGTCGTCCGATGAATCCACCCTTGGAGTAAGGGATCCAGCCTCCAGCCAGGGGAAAGGTCTTTTTTTTTTCCTCCTCGCATCCAACCCACAGACACTATACAAAGACGACACAACATTGAGCAAAATCTGCTCAAGCAGCACTTTAGTGCCTGCTAACAGGATGTGATGCCAGTATATCGGTATTAGTTGTGTTTTAAAGTCAAATGTTCTGTGTTCTCACACATGGCATGCTGGACTCTAGAGAATGCACTTATTCTTGAATTCAGTTTTCCCTGTTGGGATAGACCAAGCGCCAAAATAGTCTAAAATGCAGCTTATCCACTCCAGACGTGTCAATTACACAAGAGTTACAAGAATATGCTTAGTACTACGCACCTGTCTAATCAATGATAAGATCGTGCCAAGACCTCTGAGCAAAAGTAACAACTTCCAGACATGAACATCAGTCTGTTTGTTTTTATGATGAAGGAGGCTGCTTTGATTGAAATCAAACTGATTGCACATTGTCCTATCAGCGTGATGACTACGTTTGCCTAACGGTGTGGTTTTTCATTGTGTCCTATAGGAGAACCCTGCTCCTGCTCCTGTCAATATGCACAGCATTGCTGTCTGCAGAAGAAGACTTCCGAGCACAAGGTACATGGTTATGAAGCCCTATCCTCTGCAACCTTATCTGTGGGAAAGCTGTCACCTTTTAATCTTTCACACATTTGCACTGGGGAAAAGAGAGAGCGTGTGGCCTCCGAACAGGAGAAATTAAGGGGTTCATGCTGTTCTTTTAACTGTTCTTTTATGTTTATTTTTCTTAGATAGGTGGAGGTGAGATGTTAACTTTGTATCATTTACGTAAGCCTTCATAGCAATATCTTTATCAATGGCCATCAATGATCCGCTGTTATAAAGTGTAATTGATTCATAGTATCGTTTTTAGATTTCCATGTATTTACCGTATGTCTAAAATGTACCGTACGTCCACTCTCTAGTCCAATGAACACAAAAATGGCTACATTTCCTAATGAACTTTATTACCCTTTCATAGCAAGTGTTAAGTGGCCTTAAATTCCTAGTTTTGCTCTCTGAGAGATTAAATCCTGCTTTTTGATTTATTGATCAGAATTGTTGAGGTTTATTTTGCCCAAAAAGAGAAACGACCGTTTCCGACAGGTGCAAATGTTGCTTGGTAGGATACGTTCAGTGAAAAGTAGCTCCCAGAAACGCTGGTGCGCGTCGTGAAGTATGGTATAGTCATTCCAGTGTATTGGCTGCGTGGTCACGTTAATAGTACACATTGTGCACAGGC
The DNA here is from genome assembly GCA_026901105.3 of Galaxias olidus. NCBI lineage: Eukaryota > Metazoa > Chordata > Actinopteri > Galaxiiformes > Galaxiidae > Galaxias > Galaxias olidus. Next base: position 109,354 of record JAPMUY010000883.1, read on the forward strand.
AGAGCTATACAGTTGGTCTCACCGTCTGCCATTCAAAGAAGTACAGCAGCTTGTTGAACCCCCTTCCTGCATGTTGGCTCTTGCTTTGCAGGTCTTAAAATGCAGGCAGTGGCAGCACAAACAGCCTTCCAAAGCGATCCCGTCCATGGTACTCCTCCTGAATTGTTACATACGTCCTGCTCTACAGCCGATGAAAATTACATTATGTTGAAGGACTCTAAAGAAAGCTTGCGTGGTGTCGGTCCTAATTTCAAACATATTTTCATAATTACATGTGTTATATGGGGTCAGCACTGGTGTTCGTTAACGTAAATGTTTTAGTGGGCATGAGTTAACCACATGAAAGTGTTTAAACTCTCCCCTCTACAGTATATCCCTCGGTGTGGAGAATACTCCATACAGGATTAATCTATTATTAAGGGGTCGGGGGGATGTAAGAAGAATGCACTAACTGAGGAATAGAGCAGCTTGTCTTCACATATGAGACAGGTTAATTGGAATCCGGGCTGATGTTACCTCAGGCAAAGAATGTCAAGGACATCTCAGTGCGCGCTCAGATCCACTGCAGATTCTCCCCGGGCATTGAATTCAGACACGTTTGCCCTCTCTCTACGTCTCCCAAGGCCTTGGTGGACAAAGCAACGTTTCTGGTGAAGTCAAATTCCAGCCATTTGCATTCACCAGAGGCAAGAGCATTGCCTCTATGACAGCTCCCGTAGCACCTTTCAACGTTTCTGTTGTTCTTGTTGCTTAAATCGGTTTGATCCACCACATGTTGTTTGCTGGATAATTGTGGCTCTTACCATTACAATAAAAGGCTGCAACACAATGTTAGGACTGTACACTAGAGGGGCAACGGTTCAATAAGCCCATGGTTTGGTTCGTATCATGGTTTTGGTGTCGTGGTTTTCCATTGTCATCTCCAACGTTCTGTCTTCATTTTGTCTGATTTGGATTTTGTTTATTTCTACCAATTTGAGGCTGAATCTCTTTCTTAAGACAAAGTGTGACTTACACGTGTTTCTATGTTTGTTTAAATAAGTAATGTAAGCTACAGTCAGCTAGGTGTGACATCACCTAGGTGTGAGCTCGTGTGGCTCTCATTCAGGGAGCGTGATTGTAACACTGCACTTTTCATCCTCCAGATGAAAATATAGCTGGCAGTAACTTTCAGTTGCCCTGGAGGCCCAACAATGTGTGGTGAGAGCTACATCGCGTTAGCTATTTGATTTTCCATTGCCCCATATGTTGCTTCATAGACCTCAGGAATTACTGCAGTGCATATGGGATGGGACCCATAATGGGTCCCATAAGATCATAATCCGAAATCCCGATTCATCAACATGCTGACTGGGGCTGGAAAGCTTTCGCAATGAAAATCCCCATAGCTTTGGTTATTTATTTGTTGTTTTATCTGTCTGAACTGGTACTTAATTTGTTGAAAGGCATAAATTCTTTCATCATCCCGGCTAGGGAAAGGACTGAGTGACGTCGGTGTATATGCGCAATCATGTTCACCGTGTTTCCACTGCGCTAACAGCAAGTCACTTTCATAATGATCACATTTGTTCCCTTGCAATGTATGGCAACGCCTCTGCCAAAATGTTCCAAACGGCAGCTTGTATTAAGCTAGCACAAAATTACAAGCTTATTTTTTTGGAAAACCGTGGCACCCCTACTATAACCTATTTATAATTTATTCAAATATCAAAAACTAAATACCAGAGGTAATACATTTGAAAGAATGAGATTGGAATTAAACGTCTTGATCCCTCAAATCCCTCTTGGATTGTTTTAATTCACCCTTAGCTGCGCTGTGACGTCCATGATCCTTAAGTGCTTCCGGATGAATGTTACAAAGGTAACTCTGTTGGTCACCATCTGCTAGAACATCTTCACATTGCTGCTGTCATCGTTTATGCCATGCCTTTCTAAATAAGTTATTAGCTGTTTGATTTGACCTGCAAACCCAGGTGAAAGGTCACCGGGTCATACATGTGTGACTCGTCAGAAAACGCTGCGATCCGGCTTTGATGTGAAACCTGTTTTCCTTGTCTTTTTTTTTTTGCCTAGTTTAACAACGTAGAGGGAACCATGCTCCCATACAGAAAGGACTCTTCAGCTTTATTTTTGAACAACCACATTGATGACAGCAGTCCGACAGATATTCGAATGCAAACTGTTGACAGTTGAGGTCGTGCTCATTTAGCCAGATGAGAAAAAAACACATTCTAGCACAGGGGGATGAGATGTCTGAAAGGAAGCTAGGGTCTCTGGATTTGCAGCGAAATACCTTCCATCACCGCTGCTCCTCCTTCTTCCTTTGCTAGGGATCTCCCCACTGACATTCACCCTGGCTTTAAAACGACTCGCCTGGTTCCTGGATTTGACCACTGTATCCTCTACCTGTCTGCATCATGTACACACACACACACACACACACACACATAATCATTTCCCCCCTATTTATTTCCCAATGTCTCTGCTTATTATCACTCTCTCATATACACACTTGTGTACAAACAATTTGGGTCACATGGTAAACACATGGCGGACCCTGACTTCAATGTTGTACGTTTGCAACGTGCACGCCGCGTTACTCTTTGTCAAATAACCATCATTGTCGTCATCCACCTATCAGCCCTGCTTTCATCTGCTGTACCTCACTGTCAGCGAATCCGACATTCTAGTTTGAGTAATCACCAGGGATTGAAGGAAAAAGGGATGACTAAGCTGTTTGGGAAAGCTGCTTTTCATGAAGCTCTGATGGCGGTTTGATAGGAACAGGCTGCTGTAGTACTGTGCTGCACACTCTGGCTCTATAGTCCCCTGACCTGTCATCTGGGCACCAGCTGCCCTTGGTGGTCTGGCCAACGAGCATGATGGGACATTTGGGAGGTCAGAGGGGACCTAGACCATCCACTTCGTCTTTCCTTCTCTCTTGTTTCCTTTTTCCTCTTACATGTTTTATTCTTTAGGTTTGGCTCACTCTTTCAGATGTTCTTACTCTCTCCTGTTTGATCCTGTCTTCCACGAGACAAACGGTCTGCATAGTCTATGTTGTAGAGTGTGTCTGGCAGACTGTCCAGCTTACAGGTGTCTCCTCTTTGTCCCGTCCCCCCCCTCCAGGTATCGATATCCTTCACCGGCTGGGCCTCGCCGGCAGCAGAGAGAGCCCCCACTCCACGCCTCCCCCGTCGCCTCTGGACATACCTCCGCCCTCGTTTGGGGTCACACTTAGCCCAGAGAGCCACATTGAAGCCCCCGCGGGGGGCCTGTTCCCTCCGGAGTTCGGCGAGGAGTTCACGGTGCTGGTGAGCGTAAGCTCCTGGCGAGCGAACAATGCCTTCCTCCTCAGCGTGCGCGACGCCCGCGACCGGCTGCAGTTTGGAATCCAGCTGCTGCCGCGCCGCGTGGTGGTCTACACGGCCGAGAAGGCCTCCGTCTACTTTGCCTACTCGCCGCCGGACGGGCGGCGCCACTCGTTCGCCGTGGGCGTGCGCGCGCGCTCCGTGTCCTTCCACGCCGACTGCGGGGCGACGGAGCGGCGGGAGCAGATCCTCACGCGGCCCCAGACGCTGGGCTCCGGGGGCGTGTTCACCCTGGGCCGGATGAACTTCCAGGCTGCGCCGTTCCTGGGCCGTGTCTGCCAGCTGGACATCTACCCGTCGGCCGCAGCAGCCGCCCACTACTGCGACTACCTTAGAAAACAGTGCCGGCTGGCCGACACTTTCCGATCGCCCCCACCGCCGCTCAGCTTGGACATGGCGGTCGATGACCCCCAGGCCTCCTTACCTCACCCGTCAATCAAGCCTAACACCTTACCCCCCGCGCTAGTAGACCCATCTTCCACTGTGCAGCAAACCCCCACCCTGACCCGAGCCAGTTCCTCTCCAGATAGTCTCACTACACAGTATTCAATCGTAAGCACGTCAGTCGGACCTCACATGGGACAAAGGACCATTGTTTCCCTTCTAGATCACCCTAGCCAAACCCCCAGCCCATCCCTTGAACCCGACATCCCCGGTTCAGGCACCCTGAATGGGCTAGCTGCTCTGGGAATTACCCGCAGAAGAACCACCACCAGCCCAGGGTGGGACTCCACCAACAATCCCCTGTCCGAGTTCGACAACGACAAAGAGAAGGGGAGGAACCAGGGAGGTTTGTGGATCACTGACGCAACTCCAGGTTTGATCTCCCAGGCCAGGCGTAGCCGCATGAAGGAGGGCTGGAGGAACATCTCCAGGCCCAGAGACTCTGAGCCCCGGCAGCTCACCAACCGCACCACTCTGTATCGGGACCATCAGCCGGACACTCCAGGGGAGCGCGGCCAGGACGAGCCCTACGACGCGGATATGGACGGCTACGACTATGGATACGAGGAGCCCGACTATTTCTATGATTACGAAGATGGAGGTTTGCCCGGCCCCAAAGGAGAGCCAGGTCCTCCGGTAAGCTTTTGAGTTTATGACTGTGAATATAAGGTTGTTCAATGTTACAAGTCAGAGCAAAACCATGTATGATCATAGGTACATACTGTAAAGCAATCACAGCTAATTTATGGACATTACAATGAGTGCTGTCTCCTATTTGGCACTCTCTCCCATGAGAGAAAAATATTTTGGCATCCATGCTGTGTATTCATTTAGCGGTGAGCTGATGGTGTTTCCAAGTACTTTTATTTTTTCATGTATCAACAGGTGCTTAGAAAAACACATGTCATTCTACCTTTTGAAATACTGCCAAGGTCTTGTGGAAAGAGGAAGGGCTAATTCATATCTGCAGGTAGCTAGCTTTGGCGTAGCATCACAGGAACGTTCACCAGCTAGCTTGTCGATCTTATATCTTGGCCTGTCCTACTGGTGTCTGGTCGATGGCTGTCTTGAAGTGACACAATGGCTGTGATGACAGTAGAAGTGATCCAGCGGAGTTTCTGATCTTCAACTGGCAAATACTTCTGACCTTATGTTTTTAACACAACCGATACTGTAAGTGTACTCAACCCGTTGTGTTCACAGACGTCTTCTCTGTTTACTTACGATTCATTGGCGCAATTTTCAGGGCCTTAACGTGAATGACTGCATGACATATTTTTGGGGTTTGTGTGTTGGTTGCCTTTGTGTTTTCCATGTGGGTTAACGTTAAGGCCGGTGGGTCAACTTATACATCACTGCTAATATGTTTAAATCCTAGAACAAGAAAAAGTAATCAAGAGCCACTTAAACCTTTATTGCACTTGAGGCATAATTAAAGGAATTAAGGCATTTAGTAGTCCGGTAATTAAACAAATATAATGCCAGTATAGATGACACATTCAAAAGTAACAGTTGACACTTCTTTACCTTAGTGACACACAGACCCTGAGTCCTCATTGCCTTTGTAAGATGTTTCAGAGTTAGGATACAAGCTAATGTATAGTGGAGTAACAAAGCCTTGTATCAGGGAACTGTTTTTGCAACCACTTTCATTATGGCGACACAAATTTGACTCTTGAGTTTGTTGGAGTTTGCCGGAACTGAATTTGAAAGGGAGGGAAAGAGGAACTGCAAATCACTCTTTCCTCACCTTCCTAATGAAGCTCCTTTCTAGGGAAGAACTGTTTCATTTACGTCCGTCATCACAGCGGCCCACAGCAAGCGTCTCACTCTCTGATGATAAGACCACAGTATACTCAGGACTGCACCAGTGTCAATGACAACTCAGTTCAGATAAATGACTACAATACAAATAAGATCAAAGTCTGAGGTTACCTATTAATCCCCCGAAACCACAGTAAAAAAACACAGTAGGCATGTAATAAAGTATTCAGGAATTGAAATTGATACACACTTTGATATATATTGGCTTTAATATTATATTGCTAGAAAATGTTTGATTTATTGAGAATCTCTTTAATCTGTTTTTTATGGCAAAAGAGCCGGCAGTGGAGTCATGGTTTCCATCCGCCTGTGTGTGTGACCCAGTGTAGGAGTGGGTCAAAGGAACAAACAGCTGTTGTCATCTCTGTCTCTATATGACACAGATAGAATGTGCGGGGACACCTGATTATAATAACATCCTTAGACGTTATTGTTCACATGGGGACCAATATGGTGGTGAAATATCCGCCTGATTACAAACCCATATTTGTTAAAGAAAGATAATACATGTATTTTTATTTTCTTTAACAATTTATGATTCACTGCAATGTGCTGCCCTTCCTGTAAGATGTTCCTCTGTTGTTTCAAATTATGAATGAACTGTACCCATGGAGGACACAGCTCATGCAGATGAATTTGAAGACCTGGCGTTTTCAATCCTACTCTCCTTAGAGGGGGAATCAGACACTGGCCGTGCAGCAAGGAAAGTTTCTGCACCACTGATCGGAATGAACGTTCCCCAGCATCTGCAAGGAGTCATAACAGGAAGAAACATTAGCATCCACTTCTCATTAATTATCAGAGGGGATTGGACAGCATAGTAACACTGCAGGCCTCTGTTAATGCCATAGGCACAATTTATGCTCTAGTTATGAGCAACAGAGCGGCAACAGTTACTGCTAAATCGGATACTACCCTGTTCTGTTCTTCACATAATCGTGACCGTGCGGAACTGCCTCACCCAGTATCAGCTGGTGTTCATGTTAGTGCAGGGGAAACATGATTGTGCTTTGAGAAAAGGGGTTGATTCAGGGGGTTGCGGTACATTGTTGTAATGTATGAGACTGAAGAGTGACGGTATTTAAGGGGCATCCTGCATGTCTTTGCACACTGTCGCTTTGTTTTACTTTGGCTTTGGATGTATTTACTGTACAAAATAAAACAAAAATCGCTTCAATGAACTTGTCTGCATTTATCACATACCGACTCTTTTCTTCTTTGACCTCCTTCTCTTTTTCTTTCTCTTCCTCTTCTTTTCTCTCCTCTTCGCCTTCTCTCTTTCTGCTTTCTCTCCGTCTCTAACAGGGTCCTCCTGGTCCCACCGGCCTACCTGGTCCCGCAGGAAAGAGAGGTCCTCGGGTGAGTCAACCACACTTTACCTCCTCCTTTGATGTCACTGTGCCTCGGGAACGGCCACCCCACCTCCCCATGAACTATATCAAAAGCCAGATAACCCTTAAATCCATGAGACTTTATTGACCTATATATGGGTGAGTGACATGTGGTGTTTTAATGACTCTCTGTGGGGACATAACGCGCTTTCAAGTGGCCTGGTTAATGGCTACTTTGGAACAGGCATCGCTGTTGTTGCGGTGTCGAGGTACAGAGAGGTTATGGTCACGTCTAGGCCCTGGGAGGCCGGAGCTCAACACCTCTCACCGACGCCGACACCCCCCCCCCCCCCCCCCCCTCATCGATATGGCGACCCGCAGACCCAGTCCATATGTGGTTTCTGCTGCGCTCACCTCCGTGCTCCTCTGCCGCGAGGACTCGGGGAGAGGCGCTGTCAGAGCTGAGTATGCGGTTTTATGGGATGCAGATGAGAGCCAGGGACGGGTGGTAATGAAGTGTGTAAATGAGTTGGTCCTCCGTCTGTTTACTTTGATGGGCCTCGGAGCGTAAAGGTGGAGCGGCCGCAACCAGATCCAGATGCGGCCGTGTGTGCCTGCGCACGTGTGCTGAGGTCACACAGTGCCGCGTTGCCAGAGCTGTCCGTGCAATGTTCTGAAAATTGAAAGACGGATCGTTCTTCAAAATGGCTGGGGCAATCAGTTATCTTGAGAATAGAGGAATCCGTGTGTGTGTGTGTGTGTGTGTAGTCATACAGTAGTCATACAGTATGTGCATGCAGGGATAGCTGTCAACAACAGCCAGCTGCTGTCAACAGAACTCTCCCTCCATGTTATGTCTTCTTCTAGCTAAATTAGCCTCCGCTCTTTGTTCCACTTTTTAACTATGTCAGACAGACAGATAGACAGAGCAACCCCTCCAGCTGTGCAGTAAAATGTGTCTACAAGTAACTTGCACCGTGTGAACGCATGTGGCTTGTGTACAGTAGTCTGACCCGTAAAACACAGACAGTTGGAGGCATCATTATCAGGTAGAAGATGAGGGGCCAGGCAGACGGTGCGGTCACACCTCTGCTGCCTCAGCGCTCACGGCCCAGACGTTCCTGCAACACTTGACATTTTTCCTCTTACTGTACATTGTTATGAGGTTAGCTACAGTAAAGACAGCGTGGAGTTTTTTTCTTCTGACTAATAAAACTGCACATGTACCCAGCCACACCAAAAGACCAGAGCTTCAGATAGAATGGAAAGGAAAGCATGGGAAAACCGAGGGCTTTGTGTTCGAAGGGGGAGGGAACCCTATAACACATTAAAGGACCCAGCAAAGCTTTTTCATAGGTCTTCATTTGGTCCAGGTTGCCTCCCTTTTCTCACTGAAATCAATGTAGACCGATTATGCAGAATGGAAAGCTAAAGCACAGTCTTTTCATATGGCGTTGGTGTTGTGGTATTTCTTTTTCAGTGAAAACTTTTCTGCAACCGCCCCTGAGAAACATCAGCCAGGCAGATGTTTGAGGATGTGTAGTTACGTGTTCCTGTGTATGTGTTTGTTTGTATTTCCTATGAATTTGAGAGAGGGAGGAGGATAGAGAGAGCTATAAAGTTTGTATGCGTGTGTCTTACCTTGTCATTATTCCTTGTGCTTTGGATGGGGAGTGGGGGTTGCATACCTATGGGTTTAGAGACCATCACTTCTTTGGCACATGAATGGAAAATATGTGGGATGATATATGTGGGCTACTGAGAAATCTCTCTCAAATATATCACTGGTGCCCACAATCAGTCACTCGGTCTAGATAACCGAGGATGTAGCACTCGCATGCACCCTTTCAGCTGATCTTTTCCCTTGGAACGTTTTAGCTCCCTACTATACTGTGCTGTCATTATGATCTACTGGTACCTAATCCTTCACTTCTCCCTCTTTTTGCATCTGTTTCAGGGTCCAACTGGTCCGCATGGAAACCCCGGGCTGCCTGGTCCACCTGGTCCCAAGGTGAGTTGCCCTTTCGTGAGCAGGGGAGCATGGATGTCCCCCACTTAAAAATCTCCAGACAGGGCCCTGGTTTGTGTCCGACATTTGGAGGCCCAGATGGTTTTCCCTTCCCCCCCATGGTCAGACCGGGTCTACTGGGTAGCAGACACACAGGACTGGGAGGCCATTGTTCAATGTCAAACTCAGTTCCCGCACTCTCCTGTGTAGACCAATGTGGTCCATGCAAATTTTGCGACAAGCCATTTTTAGCAACACAGAAACGTTTAAGAAATATTCCCAATATTTATGTATAGACAGGCGTGAACCTAAGAGGTAAGCTGGAAGTATGTAAAGCCATTGCACTGCTCTTATTAATAAGACGTCATTAGTAAAAGTAAACAGTATTCCAATGTTAAAAAAAACACAGCTAAAACAAAAATAAACATATTTATTAGAACTATGGATGTCAAATAGCCTACTGTACCCTGGGCAACCATATATCCAGCCCATGCTCATTGTGGCAAGCAAGCCGGCACTGCTCGCCCTCAGAGTACTGCAACCCAAGCAGGACAACAAGAAGTGTAGAAACAAGGATGAAAAAACAAATCAGCTGATAACTAATATGCGCATACCAAAATCATGTGGCTGATTTATTTTCTAAAGACAAACATTATTCACCCGCTGTCCCCCTTGTCTCTTTCTCATCATTTCCAAGGCCAAAGGTAGAGGTATGTTTTATTGTTTGGAAAATGCCCCCTGGGCATGCCTTTCATTGCGTCTTCAATAATGATAGATGAGGGGAAAGTGTCTGTCACTGAGTGGATATGAAATGGAGGGGCAGAGTTGAAGCCCAAGTTCATGGAAAAACACCTGATGATTAATATGCACTAAGTGGAGAATTACTCAAGTCTCAATGCATCTTTTTGACAATGGAGCAGTTTATTGGTTTTGAATCAGTGGATTAGTTTAGCCTTTTTAGATTAGGTTTATTTGAGCCACAGGATTAGGCTTGTTGGAGTAAGTCATACAACAGCTTCTTCAGCCGCGTCACATTGGTTCACTACTTTAAAAAGTGTTACACGACTGCCTTATATGATTTTCATTATTGATATTTTTATTATTTTTTAAAGCCGGCAAAGGAGCTTGATATCCATGTGATTCTAAACCACAGTATACCTCATTATTACTTTAAAAAAATACCATTAATAATTGATAAGTCGATTCAAAAACTGGAAATGTATATCATATGATCTTATTTTTAGGAGCTTGAAGCGTAGAACATTCCATGTGTGCACTGATGGATTGTTCAAAACTATTTAGAATTGACTTTGAAGTGGGGTGTTATGAAAAACAAGATTTCATTGCAATGTTGAAGAGACACCCAGGCCCACCAGATGGTCCATGTCTCAGCCAGAGTCAGAGCTTTCAAAGCCCTATAATTACACTCGTTTTGCGGTGAGGGATATTACGATGGTGGCATGATTTAAAACTGCTAATGACGTGTTAGAGGGGTTTGAGTGCCATTACAAGACATTAAAGAGGAGGTGAAAAGATCTTACCCCAGTGTTTTCGGAGGGTGCAGGGAAAAACCACCACATCGATCATGCATCGAGATTTTCTGAAGTGTGCACACGATCAGGGTGTTGGCCTAGAAACAGCATCATACTATGAATAATGTGCTTTGACTGACCGTTCTTCTCTCTTGACTAGTAATGGCATTGAGCTCTGGTCTGCTCCTATGTTTTACCACAGTCTCCTGTTGCACTGGAGTTATGCCCTAGACCTGTTCAGGTCCATTATTCCCAGGATCTGTTGTGTTTTCCTTTTGCTCTCTGTGGGCAAGTGGGAACAGAAAATGTGTTGTCCAGGTGTTCTATTGTCTGTGTGCCAGGCTAGTGCGCTGCTTTATGGTGGTGATGTTTGTACATTTATCAGCTAAGAGTGCTGGCACTGCAAGAATGAGACGTGACTAATGGAATCGCAGCGGTGTGCTTTCCAACACACTGTTTCAAAGCATGTTTACACGAGTGCCATCTTCACGCACAATGCGTGTTCAAAAATGTGGCATGTTCTTACAACACAAAGACAAAGTATGACTGAGTCACATCCGCATGTCCATCTTTACCAATGTCCGTGTCCACGGTTGTGAATACACACCAACACATGGACAAGAGCACATAAGTTGTCACTCCCTCACACACACTAACGCATTCTTGCTCTTGCAGTTCAGGTGTTGAAACCTGAGCACTCCGCCTTGGGGCAATTGACAGTGTTCTGACATCATAGCGCCGAATGTCAGAGGGAATAACTCCTGTCAGAGAAGAGGCAACTCCCCTGAAGAACACTCAAGTGCATCACAGTATTTCTGGCCCTCTGCACCTCTATGCCCTCTCGTTGCTCTGACTTACTTTGTAAACAAGTGACCCTGTTCCCAATGTGGGCTGATCTTTTTTGTCCCAAATCTATCCGACAGGGAGCATACCTCTATCAGAGGACCTGAGCTGTGTGTATCCCAGGGCCCCTCTGAGAATGATACTGGGGGTGAAAAACAATAAGTGCCGTCACCTGGTCCGAGCTTTATTTCATCGTTTCATTTCTTGTCTATCAAAGACGCTTGTTTCAGTATAGAAGAGACAGCACCTGCTTCCTGGCCTTTGCAATAGCCCTTGTGTTCTTAAGCGGGACTTTGCAGTGATTGGGTTGCCATACGTTTACATAGTTTTAGTGTGTGTTATATTCCTGCAAGTCTATGAAAGGTCTGTTTGATATAAAGTCTAGATGTATTATACTAATAAACACGCATATGATAGCTGAGGTAGTCAACACAGAATAGTACTCTTTACCTCACGTATACTATATGCAACAAATTAGAAACCAAAGGAACAGCTGTACTTTGAACATGAGAGGACATGGGTTGCAGCCTCAAGGCGCAGTTAGCCAGCAGTGCATCAGCTGGGCTTTGAATATGACAGTCTTCAGCGATGACAACCAGACACTACAGCTGTAATGGACGCGTTGCACTCCTTGTCTCCTTTCTCGTTGTGACTACGTGGGATCGGCACTCAATCTACAGCGGCCTGGTAGCTTCAGGTTTTTATATGGAGGAGGAAGTAGGTCCCTTGTAAAGAGGCTGTGGGTGCCTGGCTGCTTGGTGGGAGTGGAAGCTGGTGGGCTTACCCAGACAGACCCAGATGCCTGCAGCGGAGGACGGGTGGTTGGGGGTGACGGGCAGGAAAGTGGGGTTGGCATTGCAGACGGCTGCGGTGACTAAGGCCATTAACCTAAAGCCGGTTACCACAGGGTTGCCACAGGCACCCTGTTGCTGGTGGGAAATTGAACCCGCAGCCTCTGTTAGAAGTGTAAACGAGGAGAAATGTAATTCCCTTTGCGTACTCCTTCATCAGCTACGGCGTATGATTTTAATGTAGAAAACGCTGCTCTGACGTTAACGAGCGCTAACCTTTTTTGTTGCTTGTGAATGTTGTGCGAGAAAAGAGTTTTCCGCGTACATAAATGACTCTGATTTCCCCGACCGCACACATAAAGACAGGAATGTCCTGTTGTTCGCTTTGATTTGGAAAAAGCAGGACGGGGAGATGGATAGATGTGTTTGTGGAGTGACCCGCGGCTTCTCGAGGGCCGACCCCTCATAAGTTGTTCTGGAAGCCAGTGTGTTCAGTCCCTGTAGCTTGCACCACAGAGTGCCATCAATGAGTCATTCCAATACCCCAAAGCCACTCTGGAGGCGGGGGCCGAAAGACAGCGGCCTTTGTCTTCGCATAACTCCCCCAGAAAAGTGGGATCCCCGGTTTAGGAGAAGAGCATGAGGAATAACAAACAAGCAGCAGACTTTTGTCTGAGGTTTCCTGGGGGTTTTCTGAAAGTCTCCCGTTAACACATTGAAGCGCGGCATGAAATGTTATGACTAAGTGCTCATGGGAGCTGAACGAGCCTCACCATGCGTGCCATGCCCTGGTGGCATTTCTCAAACGTAGAGAGAGCCACTCAAGTTTTTACAACTACCTAACAGCTAACCTTTTGTTCTCGTGCAATGACTAGCTTCCCACAATGAGCATTGCTATGGTTGTCAAATCAATGCACCTGTACGATAAAATTTGTTAAACAAAAACAGAATTTCCAGTAGAACTGACATCAATTGAAGGCCATTTTCCTCAGATGTAGACATAGTCTGCACATACACATTAGACTGACCAGGCTTTATACTTCACTAGTGCAATAAGACAAACAAGTATGGAGCTGGTTTTGTAGCAGTTCAAAGTGTTTGCTTTGCTTGTGCACCCACCGTGTAGTCAGCTTGTTTTCCCCAAACTCGGTTAAAGTTTTCTTTCCTATTTTCTTTTTCTTCTGTTGAAATATTTTCAGAATGTCACTTTTGGAGTTTTATATCACCTTGTCTTCTTTTGATAATAGTGATGCAAATGGATGATATTGCATGAGATAAATCTGAGTAACTGGCTGATGCTTTCGCCAACTTTGGTACATTTCTCTGAAAATTGCTATAGCCGTGACTATGACTGGATTCTGTTTTCCCCAACTCACTGCCTTGCTTGATGAATACGCATTCGTATTGTCAGGAAGAACTTTAACACTTCAGTATAATGATCTCACAAAGTTTATACTATGAGTTTCTGTTGTCAATGGAAACATGGTAACATGTTCTTTCACCATAGCATTGAAGGTGTTCAAGTTAAACACAGAATGAGTCACAGGGGCTGTTGTCAGGACTCCGAACAAAGGCTACATTATGTGGCTATACGTGCATTTGTCATTTTTACTTTACTTGACTTACAAAAAAATCTAAATCTGCACGAGTGATGTTTTAGATAGTCAAGACTTTGTCTTTTCAGAGTGTGTCAGTGTACAGTGAAAGAGAAGCTTAGGAAACGTCCTTACCATTCACGGTTGTCAATGCCTTGTCCTGGCCTAACATCATAGAGACCTGCTCTGAGTCTGACAGCCATAACATCTAAGAGCCAGGTTTGAGCTCAGATCAGACGACATGGAGAAGTTACCTGCACTAAACCCAGCATGCAGCCCGTCACCTTCTCTTGTCTGGAAACCATATCTGAATTCTTGTTTCAAATGTCATCTTCCTGTTTTTGTTTTCCCTTTAAGCAAAAACATTTGGGAATTGGGCTGGGCTGTGACCTATGTAAATGACAGTGGAGACCCCCTTTAACAGACATTGAACTATGACTTTTGGCCTTCAGTTATTTAGTTATGCCACGGGATGACTTCCAGATTGGCCAATAGCCTTCTACTCTACAGAATGAATTGACTCATGTAATACTTGGATTCATTATTATTGATTGATAATGTGTGTAAAGAAAATCTTTCTAAAAATAGGCCTTCGGTTCAGAAAGACACCAGTGTCTTGGCTGGCTGCTATAATAAGCAGAGTTTATGTGTGTCTCCTGCAGGGCTCCAAGGGTGACCCAGGACTGTCCCCAGGTCAAGCCCCACAGGGAGAGAAGGTGAGAAATCTGACCCCGCTAGACACTTAGCACAGCTCACCCTTAACTAGACTCTCAAATATTTAACCCTTAACAATATCAAGACAGGGGTACGTTCAATGTGCTTTTTCCTGTTGCATTTGTGATGTTAGTCAACTTTAAAATGTGTTTTTCATTATTTCCGTGTCATCATTGCCAACTAAAATACCCTTTTAATTCATTATTATCACTTTTTTTCTTCATGGAATGTGTTTTTGTTATTGTAAAAATGTGTACGTGTTGACCAATGCTTAATAGCACAAATCACTAGGTAAAATCTTGTTTGCTTACCCTTGTTATTCAAACAGACTACAATCGATTTATCTGAAAGACATTTTTTACTTCTCTATCTTACACAATCTCTCTCATGAGCTATAACCTTTACTCTCTTAGCGTATTACACGTGTACCCTCTTCCTTTGATGTACTGATGTTCCATTAAGGTGAATGGCTAGAGAACTCAATAGGGGTATACATATAGGGGCTAATTGTGTTCTCTCTTCCATCTGTTTGTAGGGCGACAGAGGTCCACCAGGTCTGCTGGGTCTACGTGGTTTTCTTGGCCCAACGGTAAGATTCATCTTTGTACTGGGTTTATATTGGCTCAAATGAACACAACCTATGTAAGAACCTGGTCCTGACATGTTTTGTTGGCCTATGGTAAGGCTAACCAATTAAAAAAAAAATACAGTCCAATCCCAATCAACAACCCGGTCGGCTTCGTTGGCTTTCTGAGGCACGGCTCGCACATGAATGTTCCCACTGACTGTGTGTCCAAGTGTTAGCCGCACACATTAGCTGAGGGCTCTGCGGTGGTCGGCCTGTGGTCAGTGTTGGGTTACCCACTTACAGAGGGAGCCTGTCTGTCAGCCCTGTAGACTTGAGGCTCCAGCGGCCCCGGCCCACCTTGCTGGCCAAGCCTGCCCGCCCGGCGGGGGAATGTGGCGGCGTCGCCGCGGGACCTGTCTGCAGGCTGGGCTCCCACCGTGCCCGAACATGAGAGCCTCCGGGGTCAAAGGTCGTCCTAAAGAGGAAAAGGGCCCTGTGCATGGGGCGAGGGCCTTGATGACAGGCACCAGCCGTCTTCAAATGAGAGATTGGCATGCGGTTGAGGAAGTTGAGTGGACCCGCGTTGGAAAATACTGTGGTGCTTTGTTGTATATGTTTGGAAGGCTTGTTGAGTAGTATAAAGGCAAATTGTCATTCACAGCAATTACTTTCAAAGGTTGTGGACAGCCTCTCGCAAGCCTGACCACCGCAAGGTAAAGCATTTTCTCTGGACCTCTAAGTATTTTGAATCCTTAAATAATATGGCCTTTTTCAGCTTTATCTCTTGGCTCTCCACATAGCTGGCCTTCACCTTGGCTCCCAGGAGGCTTGGTTGTGTTTTCAGTAGCTGAACCTAATACTCAGTACATGAACTGTGCCCCTGCAAGGTATTTCAAGAGGAAATTACTGACTCGGGCCTAAGCTTTTTTACCCCTCAGTGTGCCTTTTATTGAGTGTGAAGGTTCACGTGTCACAACCTAGGAAGCGCTAGGAGGACAGTGCACACTTTAAAAAGGGTTCAGATGCACCCAAAAGACATTGACCTCAGCTTGACCCTTCATTTTGAGGCCATTGGCATTTGTTGATATTCTCGTCCAAAGAGAGATGAGCAAACAAAACTCCCTTGAAATTTAAGCACGACAATTTTTAGATTTTTTTTGGACAACAATAACAGACAGGCTGTGAAAGTGGATTGTGTATTATCACAAGCTATGTCACCTCTTAAGGCATTCATCTGTCCCATTTAACTAGTTGTCATAAATGTTTTTGTAATTGGTTTTCCTTTTCCTCTTCGGTTTGACTTAGTTGAACGCCTGGGTCTTACAATGTACTTTCAGATTAGGTAGCCCCACAGAAGTTTGGGTTTTACACATGTTCTCTTTGTCTGACTGTACAAGTATTTCAACTGCTGACATCGCGTAAACAATCCTCTGCATTTTGTACTGGTACTCGTATTTGCTGATATGTTTACAGTTAAAAGAGTATATTTCTTGTCTTTTTGAAACAAATGTAAGTGGCAGTGTCTTGTTGTGTGTAAATCTTTGGCACTAATAACTAAAACGTGTGCATACCAACTATCGGAAATAGCCTTCAAGGGCTAGACCAGGCCAGGAATAAATCATGACAACCTTTGACCTTTTGCGTGGCAGCAGAGCAATAGGTATTAAGAGGAAGCTCTGGAATGTCCTTCAATCCTTACACCACAACCCAAAACTATTATGTTTATGAGATTGCATTTGGAAGTGCTTAAACATATCATGTTTGATGGAACCAGAAAAACGCAAACAATGTTGTCATCGATTAACCAGGGATGATCTCTTGTCTTTATTTGTATGTTTTTGCAGGGACCTAAGGGGTATCAGGGGCCACCAGGTCTTCCAGGAGAGCAAGTGAGTAATGCACTTTCACTTTCCCCAATACCGACCAGCCACACAGGACATGCACGACAAATACAATGGCAAGAGTGCCATTGACTTGAAGATGCCATGAACGGCAAGCTCATAACCGTCTTGGAGACATCTGTGGCCTGCATTTCTCCAGCCACTTACGTCACCTCCCTCAGCTGTCCCTTTTCCTCAGCCCTTCCTTTTATCTCTCCTCTGTTTAGTTTAACCCCCCCCCCCCCCTTCCTGAAAAGGAAATGTTCCCGGCATCCCCAAGAAGCTAACAATTGACCAGAGAACAGACTGTCCAGAATACAATGCATATAGTGTAGGGGCTGGTGAGAGGAACTCATTCCGAGGTGTTGGGATGACTTCAACGCCAGGTGCCAGTCTTTTCCTCTGAGGTGATCTGATAGAGTGCAGCCTGGGAGATGGGAGGGGGGGAGGGGGGAGAGAAAACCAGGGAGGAAAGGACATTACAAGGCTGGCTCTTACAGTCTGGCACCAGTCTGCACCACAACGCTCTGCTACTTCTAGCCTCTCCTGACACAGTATGCGATGACAAAGACGGCTGCCTGCCTGTGTGTGTGTGTGTGTGTGTGTGTGTGTTGTCTGGCTCCGCTTACTGTCTCCCTGTGTCTCGCCTGGCTATGTTCCTCTAGACAGTGGGCTGGAGGCAGGATCCAATTTGGGAAGGTGAGGAGGATAGGGTAGTACGGCTCCAAGACAGGGTAGGGGCGGAGATGGGGGGGGGGGGGTGAAAGAGGGGGGCAAACAGTGCTTGTTTTATTCCTTGTTGGCAGAGTTGGCAAGGGGACTGCGTTTCTCCTTTTTCATCCATCTTTCCATCTATCAATCCCTCTCTCTCTCTCTCTCTCTCTCTCTCTCTCTCTCTCTCTCTCTCTCTCTCTCTCTCTCTCTCTCTCTCTCTCCTGCAGGGTGGGCCAGGACTGCCTGGCGTGGCTGGGACAGCAGGTTACCCTGGCAGGCAGGTGCAGTGAATACGCTCCAGATTCCTCCATCCTCTTAGGTTGACAATATTTCACACTACAAACAATCACATAGTCACACAACAACTTCAGTAACCACTAAAGTATTACTTATCTAGGAATTGCATTGTCCTATATAATGAATATTAAATAAATACAAATATCTGTAATCTGATGACTCAAACAGGAAGTAGAAGGGTTTTACTGAAAATATAAACAGGCATTGTTTTTCTTAACTGCTGTCAATCAAGCAAGCACAAGATCTCATTTCAGGCCAAAGGGACATGTCTCATTGACTAATGTGCTTAGCTTTGGTCTACTTTGTTAACTATGAAGTAGGACAAGTGTGCTTTGTGTTGCTGTATAACCCTCTTTTCATCCACTCCTCTCTCTCTCTGCCTCAGGGCTTGGCTGGGCCCGAAGGTAACCCAGGGCCTAAAGGTGTACGCGTAAGTACCGCTCCCTTTCCATACCCTCTCCCCACCACACTTTCATTTCCTGAAAGGATTAGACAGTGTGACAGGCCCCTGCGCTCAGCTCCTCCAGCGGGAGCGGGTCTCAGATCTGTGTTGTGTTGACACCACGCTGGCCGGTGGGGTTACAGTCCTCCGGGGCAGGACTGGGGTCAGTGTTGTTTCAACAACGCTCCGGCTTCCATTCATTGCACTCATTCCTTAGAAAGCAAAAGCATGCCTTGTACCAGAACAGAGACAGGAGACGAAGGAAGAGGGACTGACTGACAGAGAGGCAGAAAGAGAGAGGGGGGAAAAAAGAGATAAAGAGAAAGAGGAGAAATTGAGCAATGAAGTCTAAGGAGAAGATGAAAGAGAGGATAGAGAAGAAAGGGGGGTTGTTACAAGGATGTCTTTTGAAGCTTTTGAAGTTTTGAGATATGTTACACAGTCAGCAAAAAAAAATGAGTAATCTTTCTGTGGCTTTGCGAGTCTATGGAGCAGCCCGTTCAAAGAAAGCAACATAGTAAAAGACAGAGAACAAGCAAAGAGTTTAACAAAAGACAAATGACCAGTCATATCAAAATGCTTTTATACTTTTTTGACCACATGGACATCTGATTCCAATTAGTCAAAAACCTCAGCATAGCTGATAACCTGTTGCTATTACAACATGTTGTCCATGTGGATAATGGATTTCCCTGCGATCGAGTGTCCAGTAGTCCATCGCTATTCCCATTTCTTTGTAGAGTGATTTGTGAAGTAATGAACTTTGATGTACAAAGTTTTGTTTCAAAATCACGTTTCGACACTTGGCCATGCATGTCAGAACAAAGGCAGTTTTGAGATGTCAAAACAGTTGCGTTTCTACCAAGCATGGATTAATGACCACTCGACCTTGCAGCGCTTGAAGCATTTTGGTTTTCACTAAATAGTTGCTGTTAAATTTGACATGGTGAGCAGCTTACTTGCTTGATTCTCTCCTCTCAATACAAGTACCTGCAGCAATGTACTAGATACTTGACATTGTAATATTTGTCTCTAAAATTTCAAGCGGCCCCTTGAACATTAATTTATATGTATTTTTGAAATGCCTCCATAGAATACTCTAGCGTGTGCGTGTGCGTGTGCGTGTGTTATGCTCTGCCTTTTAGGGTTTTATCGGGCCTCCTGGCATAGCTGGTCCACCGGGGCTGGAGGGGGAGAGAGTAAGTTTTACTGTTTAATAACTGTATAAAATCTCAGAATGTGTTGTCAGATTGTGTCCAGATATCCCGTTTAGCATTTAGTTGATGGCTACATGCTTTAGTGTTATCATCCACAAATTGACAGTACGCTAGAAAAAAACTTGCCATGTTAATAGTTATTTGCAGCATTTTGTCAGAATGTCTTTTCTATAAAACGCAATTCATTGGTTAATATTTTTGGTTTCGCTTTTAAACCATAGTAAAGCAGGCTTGAGATAAATTATGACATGAAAAAAAAAAAAACTTACATGTTGCATATAAAACTGTTACAACGATCCACGTGAATACCCTTTTCCACAATGGAACGCCTGCGTGACATCATGAAGATATAACAGTGTTGTAGAATGGGTCGCGGCTTTCCAAGAAAATAAGATCAATCTCATCTTCATGGTAACGAGGGCCAGAAAGACTGCGTTCATATGTAATCCCATTGAGCTACACTCGACATTACCGAAGCACATCTACAAAAGACCTAAGCTGTGTTTCCTCCTTTTCCCCCCAGGGCATCCCAGGTCCTGTGGGAAAAGCCGGTCACAAAGGAAGACAGGTAATGGAAAAGCTCTTTGAAATCTAAGAAGCCATAAAAGGAGAAAAGAAGAGATCCAATTTGTATTAGGATAAATGTCACGTCCTGAGAGCGTCGGGGATCCTGAGGGGTGGCACGCTATGTGTCCATTCTTATCTCATCTGGGCTTCATCAGTCGAGCTCATGACAGAGTAGAAAAGGCGGGGGGGGGGGGCATACCGATCGTGGTGTTTCGCAACCTTTCAACATGCTCTGTACATCATGTAGTCCTTCAAACGTCATAACATAGGGGGGCCGCGATGGGGGGAGCTCAAAGGCTTTCCGTTTTTTTCTCCCTACCATAGCGAAAAGGGCTTGCGTTTTAAAAGCCCAAGTGTCAAGCGCGGCGTTTGACAGCTTCAGCGTAGAGCCGAGGTGCCAAGTGGGCGAGTGGCCCATTGTCCGGAAGGCAGTAAAGCTGTATTACCAAGCCTTTCCCTGGAAGGGGAACAGGTCTGGATGAAAGACAAAGCCCAGGGGTTTCGCTTTGGTCTCCCAACTCATCACAACCCATGTGCAGGAAGAAGCAGGCCTCCGGTTAGGGGGGGGGGGCTAGGATAGGAGGGCACTCTTGAGAGTGTACACTACATTTTTTTCAGTTTACGTTATGACGGATCCTCAGCATTGCAAGGAGATGTGTTTAGATGATCTTCGCTGTGTGAACTGTATTGACCGTCCCTCTGCCTTCCTTTCCCCAGGGGGTCGTCGGGGACGTTGGTGAACGGGGTCCTCCTGGTCCCGATGGCGACGAGGTGAGCTCACTCCTCCCAGCTGCTCCCTAACGACCAGCATCTGTGCCCACTTATTCCCGGTTGCCAAGGAGATGGCGTAGCACTATCGGACAGCCAAAAGGAATTGTATCCCTCTGTTCTTTAATAGTGTGATTAACTGTGCCAGGATTGAGTCTCACTTAGTGCGCCGATACAGGATAATTGTACTGTATACTGTATATCACGAGAGCCAGCCAGTGCCAGCCTTTTTTTCCGCTCGCTCTCCTTTACTCTTGATTCTTCCTCTCACTAGCCTCAAAACATGAGCTCACCAAAAGGGCCCCGTAACATTTTAAAGGCCATGCTGAAATGCTACGTAATCTTTGACGATTGGAGTTCAATCGGTGAGGCAGTCAGGGGTTGTCTTCATTAGAAAGGCAAAGGACCATGCTCCAGATGATCCGTGTCAAGTTGTTGGCATTTCTCTCTGCCCGTTCATTCTAAGGCAGTAGGAGTACCGTTTCATGTAAACTATTAAAGGGGCTTTTCGGAGGAGAGTGGGGTTAGCGGCACGATCAGGCCCAGTGTGTTCTAAACACCACCCATATTATTTGGTACAATGTGCTGTTGTTACATAAGAGAAGGCGTGCAAGTGTCGTTCAGAGAATGCACAGCAGAGTGTCACTTGTATTAGCTGTATAGACTGTGTATTGCAATCTATTGTTACATTTCATACATGAGTACTAAAATGAACTGAATTACGCAGGCCTGGCTGCTCATCTTCACTTGCTGGATGTGTGCAGTCAAAAGGAATGCACTTTGCTTGCAGAGTTCAGATAAAGGTTCTCCCTAATGTAATATGGATGGTGTACATAAAAAGGTGCTAAGTGCCCAGGGAGTGCATCACATTTTGTTCTGTGATTTTTCTCAGGGGCCTGTTGGTGGGACTGGCATCGCTGGCTTCCCTGGTCTGAGGGTGAGTATTTGTTTAATACAATTATCTTCATATAACATGCAATATTTCCATTTGACCAACACTGAATCAACTGCATCCTTTCTTTAGTTTCCATTGTGTTTCATTGATATGTTATTTGACTGCATGCAAATGTGCATCCTATAAAGATTTTGGGCTAGACTGCAAATTTGCCACCTGACCTATGTAGAGTGCACACAGTGAAAGTAAAAGTACTCGCCACTCTTTTCAGTGCGGTGTAGAAGTCAACACGCCGTGTCTGTCAGTCTGAGTGTCGGGCATTAGATTAACCCGGATGAGAGACTGCATGGCAACTTCTACAGTCTTGATCAATGGGAATTTGCAGTGCAAGTTTTTATTTTGGACCAACGTAAGACAAGACAGGACAAGGCTCCAGCCAAACATATTTGTGTTTGTAATGGCGTCTGTAGATTCCAAACCACAGTGTAGCACTCGCTACTGTGGGACAGTATTTGCTGTGCTTCGACCACTGCCAAGCGTGGATGACTGAGAATTTATGCACTTTGAAAGGTTGGCTAGGCCGAGATAGAAGATAAATGGCTGAGGAAAAAGCACGGGGAGAGCGGTCCTGGCTCCGTGTCATGACTCTTGCAAGAAGCTTGGCGTTCCTGCTGACTACTCATATCCGAAAGAGGAGAAGGAATGGGAGGGGGGCAGTGACAGAGCGATGGGAGGGGAAGATTGACGGTAGAGTTTTCGGCTGTAGCTTGGAGTTTACCATGACTTGCGTCACACTAGGGTAGTAAACATGCATTTTAGAATGATACATTCCGCGGTATAGATGCACCCTGTTCAGGTGTGATGAATGGCACAGGGGGTGGGTAGGTGGTCATTGGCCTCATCGTGGGGGCTTTGGTCAGTGTAGGGGCCCCCTCTTTTTTCCCAGATTGACTTGTAGATTTATGGGGAGCATCCCGCTGGGATTGCCTCAGGTTGGAGGATGCCCCACGGATGGAGTTTTCTTTGCCTTCGTATGACTAGCAGCAATAACTCAACACCACCATCGAGAACTCGGCTGGTCGTACAGCATCTCCAGTTTCCACCGTGACAAATTAGACACCATCCTGACCTCCGCCCCAAGTCTCACAAATCAATCAGTGTAGAGAAGGATAGCAGGCAGATGTACACAAAAAGTTGCAACGTCATCTCTTTTTTGGAAAACGTTTTGGAATTTCCCGAAATTGCAGCCTTATGTACTGACTTTGTCAATTGGAAGATAGTTGCTCGTGGGAAACACTTCTCTGTCTATTATTTGAACTATAAGGAGTAAATTCTATTAACCCATTGTCTTTCACAAAGAGAGAGACATGCAGTACATGTCTTGCACACCATTTTGCCATCTCCAGACATGGCCAAATCATTAATAGTCTGGCCTAGTCCCTCTCCCCCTACTATCTGTCGTTTGTCCTTTCCAAAGTTATGAATGCCTTGTATTTCCTCGGTGGTTCTCTGAAACAATGTGATTTATTTCTGGAAAGCATTATAAACAAAGCAGTGGAAAAGGGGATTAGCCCCAGCGGATCATAGAGCCGGCTTTGCTATGGTGAACAGACTGGCTTGTCTTCTGTTGTGTGGTTACATGGGTCTGACATCAGTGTGGCTGGCCATGAATGTCCCTCAGGGTAGTGGTGAGACCAGAGCAAGCCAACACATAACCAGACAACAAGTCTAGTTGGACAACTTCCTGGACCGAGGACCATTGTTATCTTCTCCTAGCGCATGGTAACTGCAGAGTTTAAATGGATAGGTTTCCCAAACATGAAAAATTCAGTTTCCTTTGTCTAAAAATCCTTTGCTGCAACACTCTTACTCCTGTGATCACGTATTGCTCTGTCATTTCACAAAAAAAGAACAGTAGCGAGAATGTTTTGTTAGTATAACTGTTACGTCTAGCCAGTTTGTAAGTCCGTGCCAAGTGCGTAACTCCAAAGTGTGTGAGCCACATATTGTTGTTAATTTTATTTTATCATCATCTTTATCATCAACTTTTATTATATTGCCCTTTTTTTATTTACGGCAACCTGAAAGATCTGCTTCTACAAGCTCAGCTTAAGGTTTTCACACAGCCTTTTTAACTCTGAATGGAATTGCCGGCGAACGTAATTTAATGGTGGACAGTTCTTAGATATTGAGTGCACAATTTGTATGGTGTGTGACAGTCTTGGCCGCAACGCCGTGCAGCTTTTGTTTGACTTATCTGAAGCTGCTCTAGTGTTTATGTTAAAACGAAATACACCCAGGAATGCGCCCAATGTGGTTTTCATCAAGTCCCTAATCATTGCTTTTTTTTTCTCATGTAGCTCGCCAAGAGACCCAATGAGAATCACTTTAAACCCTTCTAACAGGCCGCATCCTTCCAGCTTTTCTATCCCTCAGCGTACGGCTGTGGTGGATTGTTGACGCGCACAGATCACCTGGCTGGACCTCACCGGCGCAGAGGGTATCCTCTTACTCTGCCCCGGCTCCCTCTCCCGGCCTGTTGTTTTTCACGTGCCTCACAGTTGAAAGCATTTCTCACGGAGTACGTGCGATTTGTCTTCGTCCCGCGGTGCCATTAGCCGGGGAGCCTCTCCATCAAACACAGGCCTTACTGGCTCCAGATGGGGCTAGCCTTTTAAGCCACATGTCCTTTATGACAGCGCATTAAGGCCCACTCTATCTCTTGCCTTCCCGCTGGAGTTTTTGGAATATTGACCAGCTTGGAGATATTGATCATTTTGATGGAACCTACACTGTAGTGGCCCAGCTGCTGTCTTAGGTCAGTCTCCTGATGACTGGAGAGTGTGAGATAGGCATGATGAAATCCCTGAAGCTGTGCAATGGAAAGCAGACCTTTGAAAAACATCTCTTAGATTACACACACACACACACACACGCAGAGTAATACACTTACACATATAAATGATTTCAGTACTACTGTATATCAACCTGGATCAGATTGTTGCTGCTGTCAAGTTTTTTTTTTGCAATACTAAGACACATTGCTGTCAAGAGCAATTGCAATAGAGAGACGCCGGTCGGCTACACACATTCTGTTCATTCCCACCTTGTTCCTGATGATGTGATGTTCTGAGAAGGCCCCCGTGTGGAAAGCCAAGGCCAGGCCCACTATACAGTACCAGTGCAGCTCAGATCTCCTAAAGGTGTCGACAAGCAAGAATGTTCAGTTCAGGCCCAAAGCGGATGCTGCATGGGTAAAAAAAACGATGTCTGGGAAACGGAGAAGGATACGGGTCGGAAAGTGTCCTGTGATGTTGCTCAGTGTCTGGCCAGTTAAATCTGAGCCTGTAGAAATGGCAATGGCTATGCGTGTGTTTCGTCGTGTGTCTATGGACGCTAGGACGTGAGCGTTTCTTTGCCTTCACCATGTGCACGCTCTCTTTGCGTCGAGTGTGTGTTGTTGTCTCTCCCGAACACACGTGTTCCTACGTGCGTGTTGTGGGACGTGTCACCCAGCGTCTCCCTCGTTCTCTCCACAGGGAGATCCGGGGGCTGAAGGACCTCGAGGACTGGCTGGCATAGTGGGACCTCTGGTAGGCTGACCCACCACCGTAACCTTCCACATTCTGTCCGTTCTGTCTGGTTATCTATTCAGTCTGGACCCCTTCCCTCTTCATTCCCCCTTTATCTCTCCCGCTCTCACTCTCTCTCGCTCCCCCCCCCCCCCGCCCCCGTCTCTCTCTCTCTCTCTCTCTCTCTCTCTCTCTCTCTCTCTCTCTCTCTCTCTCTCTCTCTTTGTCTCTCTCTCACTTTCTCTGTCTCTCTGCCTCAGGGCCCGGCGGGACGAGTGGGGCTGCCTGGATTGAAAGGTGATAAGGTGATCTAAATATTTCTATTTAACGTAGTGTATCTGTGAATGCCCTAGGTCAGGAGGAGTTGATTGTTTTTAGACAAATACAGAGAGATAGATGGGTTTAGGTAAGAGGATTGTGGGAAGGATTAGGACAGGTTTAAGACTAACCAGAGCCCCCCAGACTATGGCTCGACAGCGTATTTGAACCTGACCTCTGATAGACGCATGAGCTCCGCTGTCGTACCTAATCAGTGTGTGCTGTACAGTATGCTGTGAGTGTGGTGGACTCTGTTCACTGGCCTGTGCTGAGCAGGCTCTTTGTGTTATGTCTCTGTGCTACACTGATGGTATGAAATCCAGGGCGAGCCAGGACTCATGGGCGAACTAGGAGAGATGGGCTTCCAAGGGGACAAGGTACGAGTCCCTACCAACACAGAACACTACCCCAATACTCAAATGAAAGGCTTAATGTTAACTTGCGCAGATTGACATGAGAGGTTTCAGTTTCATTCTTCTCTGTGTGTGTCACTTAGGGTGCGCTTGGCTTGCCTGGCCCTCCTGGGGTGCGTGGGAAACCTGGTCCCCCGGTAAGTGTGAGTGGGTGTGTGTTTATGTCTTAGTCTTGGCGTGTGTGATTTTCTCTCATTACCAGCAGGCTTTATAGACTCAGTAAGCACTAAGAAACCTGCTCTATGTCTCGGACACCTCTTTACTGCCGGGAAACCATTTGGACACATCCGCACAAGTGACTTTGCACTTGCTACGTTTGTAGTCCGTTAACAGCAAAGGAGTGTGTCGCGTTAAGTAAACTCTGTGTGTGTGCAGAGTTATATAGATCTGCGTCAGGAGATGTGCTTTAGCACGTCATTAGTGTCTGAATAACCACTGTGGAATCTCATTGAGACAAGAATAGATCATTTTACAATGTTGGACTGCAGAGTACACAAGTATTAAGTTACTGTCATTTCCGTGTGTCAGTTAGAGCATCTGTAGCGAGATAGCATGTCATCTGTTCTACAAACAATCTAGAGAAAGTGGTGTTTGATGTTTATGCTGGTCCGTGTTTGCTCTGTCCTTTCTTAATAGGGTAAAATTGGTGAGCTGGGACCACAAGGACCACCCGGCCCTGCAGGACCTGAGGTAACAGAAATAAAGTGCTGTATTGCATATTCTTCCATATTGTTCACTTTGGTGGTGATAAGTGCCGTACAGTTCATTCTGACCACGCTGCCACACTGTAGATTCATTGTTTAACAAACCGGTGCTTTGGATAGGCGGCTAGCTCCTTGTGGGTTCAAGTCCTAGGCCAGCAGCTATCAGCTCTTTTCCGGGGGTTAGACTATAAACGTTGGTGTTTAGTACGGTAATGTGAATCAGCCAAACTAATGAACAGGCTAATGTTTCTAATATAAGCCACTGGCTACAGAGACGTCAAAAACACCAACTAATTGTTTTATTCAAATCAATAACTGGGGAACAACCAGCAGAGGGATTTTTCCCAAAAGGTCTATCAAAAACATATGTTTCAGACCAACTCCATATGGTTGACTTCAGTTTTGTTTCGTGTTCACTTTCCTGATGATCATTGTGTTGCAAACTTGCACTGAATAATATAACATGGGGCCCAATTGATTGGTTCTCTATGAGCAACAATAAAAATGTTTCACTGCTATACTATGAAGTTGATATTCCAGATTTATTGCCTTGTCAATATAAACAATCCTAAAGGTTGTCGGGAATCCCATTGCCCCCCCCCCCCCCCCCCCATAATGCGTCTAACCTACTGTATCTTCCCTTCGTTTCTTTTTCTCTGACTTATATCATCTCTCCCTCTCACACCTTTCCCCTATCTACCCAACACCCCTCCCATTCTCGATCCCATCTCACCCTAGTCGTCCTCCGTCTGGCTTTAACTAGCTTGTTGTCACTGAGCAGCTTTGCTTTTGTCACAGGAGCAGGGGAGGACAAAGGCAGACCCAGTTGCAGAAAAACATACATGTTTAACTATTTTACAAAACTCGAAAACAAGAACAAGAGAAGAGGCAAAAACAGATATGATGAACTGACAACAGAAAAGAAACAGGTGTAACGAATATTTAAAACGAGACGCGGGTTGAGTGAAGACCGTAGAGAGGAGCGCTTAATTTGTTCCTCCAAAGCAAGCCCCTGACAGCTTAACAGGTGTGAAATAGTGTCCAGGCTCCATTGCTGTCTTAGCTATTTATAATAACCTAAATAAGTTTGTCATGAGACTAGCCATGCCTCTCGCTTTTAGATGGAATGAAATCGCATGTACGCTGATTCTAAAGAGAGGAATGCACTCAATGTTCTATCGAACAAGTGTACATTATCAAACCCCACTCTCATGATGTATCAATCTAAGAATAATCTAATAATGTGAATCATATTTTTCTCTTGTTTTGTTGCTCAGGGCTTTCCTGGTGACATTGGTGTTCCCGGGCCTAACGGCCCACCTGGACCTAAGGTAAAAGCCTCCATTTTTTCAAGCGTCTTTGGGTTTAAGAAAAGTGCTATGTAAATAAAATGTTTTATTACTGTAAGGAATATTAGGTCCTCTTGGTGTTAATGGTTTGCTTGCTTTTGCTATTTGATATCTCATTGCCACTGAGTACTTCCTTTGCACGTCCCCTATGCTCCCAAACATCCTGCTCTCTGGTCACTGCAGGGCCTCCAAGGTGCCAGAGGGCCACAGGGACCACCAGGGCCAATAGGAACAGAGGTACAATGTCTCTTCCAGCACACTCACCTTTACTTAACGTCAGCCACAACTGTGTCTTGGTTAGGTATTCCTTTACATCCAGTTGCACTTTGAAGAAACGTGCTGTTTTTTTTCCCTCTAGAGTCCCTTTGGGAATGTTCCATTCTATGAGGTCATGTTTGAATCCTGGGTGCTAATAAAAACAAGGCTGAGATTTTTCCGCTAGCGGAAAAATGAACAGAAGCCTTGGCAGAGCCTGCAGTGCACACACCTTTCCATTGTGCTAACGTAACTAACGTTACGATGTTGGCACCCCTCTCATCGGGGCACTAAGTGGGCCTCACTCTTAGACACACTTTCCTGGCACGGGCTCACAGCACTGTCAGCTGGAGATGACTGCGAAGAAGGACTGTAAATGTAAACCCTTTGAACCATCAAATGTTAGGGATGAGAACACGTCAAACAGGGGGGGGGGGGGGGGGGGGTCATTTCCCCTAAATGACAACAACAGTTTGTCTTTGAAAGAGCAAAATGAGCTGACGTAATCAACGTCAACGTTCGTTAGTAGTGAAATGGAAAATTGCTAAGAGAAGCTTGAAGGTTCTGTATCAATACAATGGAAAAAGCGGTAGGGGCACACAAGCAGACCATGCATGTGCGGTGTCAGTTGACACTCAGATGGACTAGGGAGTGCTGTTTGGGTCTCCTAGTGAGTGATGATGTCCACTGCCAGCTGTATTTACTGTACTGTTCTGAGGTGTGTGTGTGTGTGTGACTGACCTGTGTTTCTGTAGGGCGATGAGGGACCACTCGGCCCACCTGGCAGTCCTGGGCCCACTGTAAGTACTGAGGACTCTTTGGCATCCCTGTCTTTACAGTCCATATGCACACAACAATGCAGGCATGTGAGCACATTTACTGGACACATATGGAGACACACGTTGATTTAATATTTACGTGTACATCTTCACCACTACTGCTAAATATTCACACAGGTTGAGTCAGGGAGTTGGGAGAGTTATTGAACGCTTTGCCTTCCTGTAATCAGTGTATGTGTTTCCTTCCTTCTAGGGGAGACTGGGAAGAAAAGGCTACGTTGGTGAACCCGGCCCCGAGGGATTGAAGGTGAGTGTGTCTGAGCTGTTAACCCATCAACACTTGCATTCCTATTTTCTAAATTGCCTGCTGCCTAACTAACTAGCATTGCTTTAAATCAAGATTTTTCTCTGATTGCCAATTGGCACCTGTGTTAATGGAGTCTGAATCCAAAACAGTGAACGTTACTGCTGGGACCAGGGTTGTTATCGGCCACATTTATAATTACTCACAATCTAAATGACACCGCACACTGAAAACTCCCCGCACCGCCTTTCAATTTGTGCTTAGCAAAGAGCATAATTCCAGACCTACTCCTCACATTACTCTATTTTCTCTAAGTAGTCCATGTACCTACCGCATGTAAAAACGCCATCATCCATTACACAAGGTTGAACTCTAGCATTTTCCACAAGAGTAACAGTGTTTATCTCATGTTTGTAAATGTACAGAGCTGGTCCAAGGAGGAGTGCTTGCCTACAGTATAAACATGTTCAAGGTCTAATTAAGAGAGGAAGAATTCCCTCATGGCTATCATTATGTATAATAGCAACCCACAAAGGGAAGAAACCAAAGAAATATGCTGCAGTGCCCCATATGTGGTGTTTTTTCATTTGTTTATCTAACATCCTGTGCAGGCTGGTGTCGGTGCGTTCTCAGGATGCACTGAAACACACACACACACACACACACATACACACACTTAAAGCTAACTTGGTGCCCATTTGGTTTTGCTTTTAGGGGGAGCTCGGTGACTTGGGCAACATCGGGAAAGGTGGACCACAAGTGAGTTATGGTGCATTTTGATCACTGTACTTTTTGTCATAAAGCTAATTTTAAGCTAGAGTAATTAAGCCAACTCCTGCCGTGGACAGTTTTTGTCATGCCACATGATTTTTAACCCATAGATGTTGCTTTTCAATGCTTTGAGTTTACTTATGAACGAAAGGAAGGGTGAAAGCAGGAAGACGTTTTAGTGTCTCCGAACATATTGCTAGTGTCCTGATTCACTTTTAGGCAAATTGGAACTGTACTGTGAATCTATCAATAATGTCTTTGTGCAGAATTTGGCAGACAACCATGTTGAACACAAGGTCCTTTAAAGAAATGTCAGATACATTTTTGTTGAAGTGACCTAATTTGGGTAATGTCTTTGTTGCCTGCCAAAATGTTTGTTTCATTGGCTCTCTAAGAAAAAGAAATACACTTCTGTCTATGTCTCAAAATACAACCCTAAGAGACAAGTACAGTTCATCAGTGCAAAGTGAAATCCGGAGAGAAAGGAACTTTAGAAACGGGATCTAAAGTTTATTAATGGCATCTTAGTAACTTAATAGATCTCCAGCGAAAATGGCCCCTGTCAACGTTGTGAAACATCTGTTGGCTAATGACTTTCCTTTGGAACAATGAATGGCAACTCTGCATTGTTTTAAGTTGCCTAGCCTACTGTCTTACACGCCACTTACTTGGTGGTCTCTTCACTGTTAATATTAGCATTCTGCATGTGTAATTGAGGTCTCCAATCAGGCCAGGTTCATTAACGTTTTGATGCGGAGCACATACGAGAAGGATTAAGAGCTTACCACAGACTGGAGGTCTCTTTGAAGACAAGGAGGCGCTGCGGGCCCTGGTTAAACTGTGAAGCACATGGGGCTTTAATGAACACTATTACGTCACCTCCCAAATAAGATCCAGCGTAGGTTGATGGCAGAGGCTGTTGACTACTCCAGGTTTGCCCCAGGTCAGTGCAGGGGAGCTGGGCTGCACAGGTTCTCCTGTAGCCTAAACTCATGTTGCCATACACTGATTCAATGGACCATTTATTGGAGGCTCTCCTTATGATGTGTTGTACCGTTGCCAGTCAGAAGGAAATTTCAATTGAAGGCCTTTTCAAAAAAAAATTAAACCCTCTTGGATTGCTTTAGGCTGAAACAGGGGCCTCCTGTTTCCATGTCACAGCGTGTGTATGTACCATGTGTAAGGTAGAGCGAGAGTACCCTGTCCACCGCACTCTCTTTTGGCATACTATCTGTTTCTCCAGTGACTGTCAGGATAATGGGTATTTCAGCCTTCCGGCTGTTCCTAGCCTGGCGTCTGACATTCGGCTGAACCCCGTGAGAAGCCAGATCACTGACGGAGCACTAAAAGTGCCATACGGAGAGGCCCTGTCAGAGGAGAGAGGCTGCGAAGCAGTCGTCTGCTGTTACACCCTATAGGAGGCTGGGTTGTCCCACTTCATGCTCCAATTGGAGGATTTGAGGTGGATCTTGGGAGACCGGGTTCCCATGCCCGCTGGCTGCCTCTCCTCACAGGCACACTGCGTCATATCTGCCTACTTTGAGTTATGAGGCTTAGATGTCGTACCGCGGCACGCTGTAAGCGGTGGTGCAGTGCTTTATGATTAACTATCGGTGGGGTGTGCCTAGAAGATAAACTTTGGCATCGTGCACATCTGCATAGCGATTGTTTCGGTCGGTTGTCGTGCCGTGCCCTTGAATGCAATCACTGAGCATAACGAGCCATCTGTTGCTTTTGTCTCGGAAATGCAACACAACAGACGTACAAACACAGGAACAATGAAGGGAGGCAGATGTGCTGTCTTTCCACATCTCTGACCCCCCCCCCCCCCCCCCCCCCCTAGGCTATATCTCCCCAGGCATCACTTTATTTAGCAACAGTTGCCACAGCCAAAACGTTAGCTTTTCTGGGAAAACCACCATTTTTTCCTTCTTCTGTCACTCTCCCCCCTGGCTTCGATATATACTGTAGGCTTTAAAATGTATCGCCTGTCTGAGCTCTGACGCTGTAGTGTCCGCTGGTCTGTGTGTCCATGTCCTTCCTGAGCTCGGCATTGCTCACAGTCTCAGCAGCACGTTTTAATGTTTAACCTTTTCCAGATGTCAGTTCTCTCATTCATACATGCAGACGCAACACACAAACAAACACACTCCACTGGCTAAGACATGGAGGCAGAGAGAAATGGGATTCTAGAAGGCAAACATGTCCGAAAAGTTAACAGAGTACGCTATCTTTCTGTCTGCAAGGATGAAATACACTGATGTTGTAAACATTGGAAGCAGCAGCAGTTTGACTGCTTCGAGTTTAGGTGTTGGCCAGACCACGGCCATGTGTTTTGCCCAGCCATAACTCCCCTACTATGAGGCCGGCACTAGGCCAAACCACACTCCTTTTCTCCAGACATCTAATACAAAAGTGGTAACACTTAACATTGGCCACGGTAAATATGACAGTAAAACTTTATCTTTTTCAAAGTGTTCCTTAATAGCGTAGTGCATTCCGTCTGTATAGACATCACTGGCATTACTTTCTACATATACTGTAGGTCAAGGCAGCTCTGCCATTTCCTTCACTGCTTCATCCTTACATTGTAGTCTATGACCTTTTACATTCCAAGTGTCGCCAGTTTGAAATCAACCTGTAGAGGAAGGTCATAGATTTTGTCATTGACTCTCTCTTTTTTTCCAGGTGTGTGTATTTGTGTGAGAAGTATTGAGCACTCTTCTGCCTCTCTTCTCTTTTCTTCACAGGGTCCTGCAGGACTGATTGGAATCGCTGGTGTGATAGGAGAGCCTGGTGAAAAGGTTGTGTGTTTTCCTCTCCACAATTAGGCTGTCAGTGCACATCAGTCAGGGGCCCATAATGGCCCCTCAGTCATAGACCCTTTGTAATTAGCCTTGTTGTAAAACAGTCAGGCTCGGGCCCCCACAGGGCTTGGCACGCTTCGACAAAAGCTGCGTTAGCTTAACAACCTCACACCCACATGAATAACAAGAACTGTCCATGCTAGGTCCCCATCACTGTTCCATTCCCACTCCTTCTCATATACAACATATGACATCCTCCACATAGCGATACCAACCTCATCACACTAGCATGACTGAATACATTAAGCAAGGTGATTTATATAATCTGCCTTGTATACTGTAAGATATCTCTGCTCGTCTACAACACACACACACAAACACACACACACACACAAACACAGGGTCATGCACTTCACATACATGAGTAATTTGAAGCGCTCACGCTGTACGTGGAAAGTCCCCTAAGGCTGTTCCCCCAGTTCCTGTGCTGATAACAGCTCTCAGCCCGGCTCTCCACCGAAAACATGAAACGCTTCCCCTGTTGACTGGAAGCATTTCACCCACCGTTTGACTGCTGGTTATTGACAGGCGTGCTGTTGGACACCCGTCTCCCCGGCTTACCCAGAAGCCCCTTCTGTCAGGACACGTTTGCTCTGAGCCACCCTGTCAGACCTTCACATTTACCTCAGCTCAGCGCAGATAACCCCTCCTACCTCATCTATCAGCACCAGCCTTACCCTGTCATCCCACAGAATTATGGTCACATTATATACTTAAAATCAAATTACTCAACCTGATTTAGATTGATTGTTGATTGTTTCCTATACAGTCTATGAAACTATTCCCCCCACCTTTTGAAGGACTTGTTAAACGGAGCTGCATTGCTTGTGTAGTCTGAAAGCCCTCACAAGTGGACAAAAACCTAAATGATACAGTCTGTTAAACAGCAGACACAGCTGTAAGCTCTGTTTAGAACAAGCCTATATGAGCCTCCTTTGGTGTACAGACTTTGAATATGCCATCTTGCATTCTTTGTCTCAAGGTTTTGGATCATGGTTTTAATTTTCCTGTTTTCTTTTGCTTGGTTTACCAGGGGGACCGAGGCCCATCTGGTCCTCTGGGTCCACCTGGGGAGAGCGGCGCAAGGGTAAGTTTTGTCCACTGTTAGGATCTTTGCACAGATCAGGGGACACAGTAACCTTGTTCTGGGATTAACCTGTGTATTTATGCTGTGTGGACACACAAACAGACAACACCAACCATTGCTGTTGCTATTGAAATTTCGCTATCGCTGTAGCTGTAGTGTTGCTGTTCCCAGTCTCTCTCGTCCGGAGTCCACCTTTTTTTACAGCAATAAACCCAAAACCCATAAATAACATTCCTCCAACTAATCATCAGATTGAACCCACCTGTTGCAAATCTGTGATCTGTCAGCGCAATGTCTCCTCACCGTGGTCCTACAGTGCCCTCTACTGGCCAGATGCCATCGCAACCCTCACATCCACATGATGAATGTGTGTGGTTAATGTCCTAAACCACTAAACTGATGGCAGCTCAGTCTCAGAGTCTGAAGGGGAAGTCTCTGGCATTTCCCTACTACTTTCTATATATGTATGTTATTAGGGTGTAAGTTCAGTAACCTGTGATCTGATTCTTGTGCGTAGATAAGGCTTCACCTTATGGTGTTAGCATGGCTAACACAAAGTGTCTGCGTCATACATAAAATAGTCTTTTTTTTTTGTTGCAAAAACTCCCTACATTATGTCTGTGAACGCACACACAGAACAGCAACACGCGCCTCCCCATTGTGCTGAGTCAGCAAGATGCACCTGTGTCGGGTTACCAGTGCCACTGAGCCGCTGTTCTGTCACACACTGGCCCGTGTAGCTGGCTGGCCCTGTAGCCTTTGGACTGCTCCAGTTCTGTTGGTTTGGGCCTCTGCCCTGTCTTGTGCTGTGAGGCAGCCCACACTGTCTGTTTGACTGGCAGTGGGAAGAGTTATGGTGGCTCTGGCAATGTAGCCTGGTTTGTCACACAGCCACTCTGGGAAGCAGCAAGACCACGATGTGAGGGAGTCCTTTTGTGTAATAATGCATTTATTTCCACTTGGCATTACTTTTACGACAGCCTGTATTATTGGGGATAATGGAAAAAAGACTTATCTGGAATTTGAACATATTTTTTTATATTTGTTTGAAAGATATCATTTGGAATTCAGCAGAGATAATTTTTTGGTTATCTGTTAAAAGCTAGCTAGGCCAACTGTAACACAATTTCTCTTACAGTTACTCACTGTCGGTCCATACAGACCAGCAATAATTGTATTCTTGGATTAATTGTATTTTCACTGGTCAATGTATTAAAACTTTAGTTTTACTTTGTGCAATGCAGACATGTTTTGTTGTTTTTTGTTGTGGTAGCAACTTTCTATGCACTAAATGTCTGCCCTTTCTCACCATTTCTGTTTCGGTCCAAGGGCTATCCAGGCTTACCAGGAGGTCCCGGAGACTTTGGCATGCAAGGCGCACCTGTGAGTGTCAAGCGTGTCTATCTCTCAACAATCTAGCTACCACAAACGCATTAACACACAACCTAGCACTTAAGATATAACTGGGGGATAGTGTTAGCACAGCAATCAGGAAGTTCCATGCTGAAGCTTTAAAGTAACATTTAACTCAAAAACCTGTCCCACCAACAGTTTTTACTGGTTGTCTTTTAAGCCTTTCTTACCAAGTGCAGCTGATGTTATCCCCTCTCTGTCTCCATTTTGTGTTGTGCCTCATTCATCACACATTAGACTATAATGGCGTAAGCCCTGCAGACTGCTTACATTAGTCTTGGATAGCTATTCTAAACAGTGTAATTGCAAAATTAACAAAGACACTTGAATTGAGTCTAAATATCCATCTCATGACTTTAACTATTGTAAACATTTACATTTAGCAAGGAAATGTAATACCAATTTACTTCATTTCCACATTAACCGTGCTGCGTTAATGTTATCTAAATATTTCAGTAGACTAATTGTCAGACAGCACTCCTTTAAACTCACTCATTGGTGACTGAATGGCGCATAGAGAATGAAAATAAGTCAATTTGTTTTGCCTAGTTTAGTCACTGTAAACAAACTGCGCTTCAGCCCACTGCGCATTTATAGCTGGCACTTAGCTAAAATAAACCACTGCATCAATTGATTTCAAATGAAGGGCCATCAATATTTTTTCCTTTTCATCGGTCTCTTTCCCGTCTCTTTGGTTTCCAGGGACCACACGGACAGAGGGGTGCAGCCGGCCTTCCCGGTCCAAAAGGCAGGAGGGTAAGAGTTATATTCCCTCCTCTCTAGGACATGTGTCATTAGCAATGTGTGGTAGGAAAGGCAACAGAACCCTAACCCAGCTTTGGATATTTATATCTAACAAATCCAACTAAAAGCTTCAATTCATCCAAGCTCCTGTTTAAAATAAACACTTCATTCGACTCACCAGAGGTTAAATACAATTAACCAAATTAATACAATGTGTTTGCACTTTACAAAGCTGTAAGCTGTGCATACAATAGGTTTATAAGGTCATTGGAGCAAACTACAGGAATGGCATGCTGGTGAGACACACTGTGGAAAACATGGGCATTACACCTTTAGGGAAACTACTGTACTTTCAGCCTGAGCTGCTCATGTAGTTGAAATACACAGATACTGAATGAGAGCTTGAATAGACTGGGTTAGCCAAAACTGTGTACAGAGGTAGTTTCTGTATTCAAGCCTGTTGGTACTGCATTATAAGTATACGTAAGTAAATTTAGCTCCTGAAGCGTTTTTCAGTACTTTATTTTATGACGAGTTAGCACCTTGTAATTGCTTTGGAATGGAGTGGATACCATATGAGAATAAAAAGTCACAATAGCAAGTAGTCTATCATCACAAACAACAGAGTTGAAAAACTGTAAATAATCGAATTGCTGTTGGTGCGATTGATCTTCTGAATCGCTTCATTTTACAGGGATGACAAATCAATCACTAGAGATGATTTACTGTTTCACTTGAAATGAGTGTTTACTGTTACCCTAGAGGGTGTGTACCTTTTTTCATTCAATCAATCAATGAAGAGGATGTTGAGTCTTGCAAGGTTATGACCAATTACAGAGCGATATTTCACGGGTTGAATCATCATTAGTGATGTTACCCCAACAACTAATTAATAAGATTGTCAACACTAATAGTAATACTAATAAAATATAATTGTTTTTTAAAGAACAATTGGAGCATATGACCTTTTCACAATCAAAAGATTGGAACGTCCATAGAATGTATAAGCCATACTGGCCTTTTATTAAAAACATTACTTGAATTTACTCTCCAATTTTACTCTTTTTGACAATATTTTTGAATATTTGTTTTATCGGGCAGTAAAGCACTATGCGCTTTACCATCAGTATTGATATATTAGTTGTGGTTTTATTAGTAGTACTGAAAGTTTACCGTGGGGTTGCTCTGAACCCGACACCTGCGTCAGTGCCTTATACAGGGGACTGGGCCTCAGTGCCCGTCTGGTGCCAGTGTGGCTTGGCACAGTACACGTCTCAGTTGGCGCCGCTGTGCCGGCCTGCCCTGCTGTGCCAGCTAGAGCCTTCCAACCTAATGTGTGTTTACCTCAACAAATGGAGGAATGTGTGAAGGAAACACTAACGAGCTGTGAAGGAGACGTGGACACGACACACTCTGGGACCTGATCCCTTTGCTACTTCATTCTTTATCCTTTTTTTTTGTTTGTTTTTTTGCTCTCTCATAATAAGGTTATGTTAACAATTACAGTACCACCTTTGTCTCTTTGTACTATGGCAGCACTTTCAGGCACTTCAATCTCACTAGTTCAAACACACACACACACACACACACACACAGAGAGAGAGAGCGAGAGAGAGAGAGAGACACACACGCTGTGATGAAGTGGATTAGCCACATCACAACGCAGGCTAGCCTAGACTCATCGCCCAGTACCAGTACATACAGCTGCACGGCACACATCATTCATAAGGCCTTCACACTGTTGGACCTGTACCGAACCCGTACAAGAGTAAGAATGTAAAAGTCTATTTTTGTTTGTTTTGGAAACATATAACCCACTTAAGCACAGCAACTGCCTGCGTTCTGCCCATATTTTCACCACCTCTGAGCCCTCTATCTTACCCACGCGCACGCACACACACACACACACACGCACACTCACACACACACACACGTCTTTAGGTTGTTTATTATACCTGTAATGGTTGTTGCATTTTATGATTGCTGAAGCCAAGCATACTATAGTTAGCTCCTAAATCCCTCTTTATTGTTATGCTCTCCAGACCTGTTTAAAGCCTCAACCAAAAATAGCAGTAGAGAGGGTAGTAACAATGTTTACAGCAGTCCCAACAACTCAGGCAAGTATGGAATTATACATTACACGTGTGTCAGCATTAGACAGTGTGTCTCCGTGAAAAACAGTGCGGAGTCCCAGGCCTGGGACCAGTCTTTGAGTAGATGCTATCTTTATCTTGAAGCTCTTTATTGTTTCACTCTCTGTCTGAACTATGGAAATGCATGTGCTGGAGATCAAGAGTGCACACTTGCATAAATTGGAAAAGAGTCTATGACTCATATTCTCTACTATTGGAAAAGTGTGAGTGCATTCACTGAATACCTGTCACTCACCCGCTGCTTGTGTAGCTCTCTCTCTGCCATGATAGAGCATTGAGTATTGATAAACTGTGCCATTCCTTAGTCTAATGTGAAACCAAGTATTGACACAGTGCCATTCCTTTACTACCCTAAAAACAAAACATTCCTATCCCAAAAACAAAACAATATCTTAAAGTTACTAGAGGCATTTTTTCTGTAGGAAGTGATTTTGGCAACCCCTACCGTTTGCTCGGTGCAATTATTTTCCATAACCGTCGCAAAGAAGACATGGAGGATGCTCGTGAACAATGCCTATCACTAGCACGATCAACCACTATACTCCAAGTATGGGCATCTCTTCCTAAATTAGTGACGCACTTCTTTGTGGCATAAAGCAATTCATCACAGTTTCGCGGGAGATCGTACCCAGTGGCAGACAAAATGAGTGTTAAATATTGAGACTTCAAGAGAAGTGATCTGAACCGTGATTTTTTCATTCTAGACATTATAATGGGCTATCAGAAGAAGTGTATTGATAATATGTTAATATAAAAAAAAGTTGCCTGCAGTTGCTATAGAACAAGCAGTTTCATTTAAAATATGCACAGCCGGCATGTTTGCAAAGGAATACACGTCTGTTAACCTTTCTGTTTATCAATGAATACGTTAAGTCCACATTCCCTCTGAAATTGGTAGTGAGACATTCCTAATGCAAGGATCTTAAGGCAGGAAGGAAAGGGTGGAATCTGGAGGAGGAGGGAGCGTAACTGACAGCCAGAGGGTCCAGACACAACAGGCCAACCTCAGGCCGGGAGAGTATCAAAGGAGAGGCGCACTCTTATTTACCGTGAACCGTCTCCCTCTGTGAAATGTTTATGGTCAGTCTGTACTCGGAGCCAGGTAAACCCCCCAGGTAGAAAAACAATAGATCCCAAGGTATAGAAGTGTTTGATTTTATTGGTAGTGTTTGTGTGTCTAGATATTTCTGTCTGTAAATACTGTATGTCAACATTTGTATGTGTGTTGGTGTGTACTCTGTAACACAAAGAAATAAAATGGCAGATGTTTGTTTTATTCGTTGTATCCCAGGGGCCCAGGGGTCCAGACGGCCCACCTGGAGATCCAGGACCTGAGGGCACCAAGGTAAACAAATTCTGCATCCTCACAAACGGCATTTCACTCTTGATTGCTTTTGACTTACATTTTGTTTGTCCGTCCTTCTTTCCACCGCAGGGGGATCGAGGTGACGACGGAAAGAAAGGGGAACCGGGGTTCATAGTGAGTACTTCATGAGGGGTTCCCTAGCAAGATTCCAACTGGTCTCGTGATGGTCAAACCAGACCACCTCCAATAAAGTTCTTTCTGACTGTTAGATGTGTCAACGTACTTCGGCATCAGTAGAGAGTGCTTCCAAGCCAACAGTTGAAAAACTGTAGCAGGGCAGGGTCCCTCAAATATCATGCACCTGCAACACCTGGAACCACCGCTGCTTATGTGCTTGTGCCACTCATGGAAAAGGCATCAACCCGCATATTTTTGCATGTTACCTTAGCTTCTAGGGTTAGTGTTTCGCTTCTGTAAACAAGGGTTTTAAAGCACTGTTAAGATCTTTGAAGCAGCTCAGTTGACTTTAATTACTCCTGGGCTTTGGGGAAGGTGCCATTTTACAGTACTGCACCGTACGCCGCATTGAGGCTGGAATTGAATTAGGCATGCTTGCAGTGACGAAACCTGAGCCAAGGTAATAAAGACAAGGATGCAGGAGAGTGACCTCTGCTCTGGGTTTTAACTGCAGCCATTTTGTGGCTCTTTATTTGGGGATGGAAATGAATGCCAGCTGGAGCTTCTTGCCAGCGTCATTGTCTCCTATTAGGATCTTAATTAAAGGCAGTTCCCCCGGCTTGACCCAGTCTTGAGTGTGTGGGTGGTAGAAAATGACCACTGGAGGGCTACTGTAGGTGCTCATCATCTTGGGATAAGTGCAATGTTTTGGGGCACTTGACTGGCGTCATCTCAGCCTTTGATGTCCACTATGGCATTTTTAAAGGAACACGTCAAGAAATTGGATAGTTAGGCAATATTTGGGAAGCAAGTAAGGTACTGATTATATTCACCTCGACTATTGCGTTCTCGTGGCTCTGTTAATAATTTTAGGTGGACAGAAGTAGGATTAAGGGCCATCCTTTAAAGACATTTCAGCTCAGTTTGTGTGCTGAGTTTGAGAACATGACTATGCTTGTCAAACAGTTTGTGCATTTAGTTTAGTTTGAAACGTTTGAAATTATACTACCAATTTACTAGCCCGTGCTGTAAGATATTGCTCTGTTTCATCCTTGTACTTGTCCTCCTGCAGGGCAAGCCAGGGGGCCAAGGGGAGCAGGGCCTACCAGGCAAAGCTGTGAGTACCACATTCTCTCTCCTCTCACTCTGAGTGTCTCGTCAGAGCTGAGGCCCTCTGTTTGCATGAAGGAGGTAAAATGAGTCTTCATTTCACCACCAAACCTCACAGAGACCACGACAGACAGCGCAGTAAAAACCCTCCGTAGCTCT
The DNA here is from genome assembly GCA_026901105.3 of Galaxias olidus. Lineage (NCBI taxonomy): Eukaryota > Metazoa > Chordata > Actinopteri > Galaxiiformes > Galaxiidae > Galaxias > Galaxias olidus. The sequence goes on from JAPMUY010000883.1 coordinate 150,636, forward strand.
GTAAAACATTTACTACATCCTCTGTTTACCCGTAAGGGAAGTGATTATTAAGTGCGTAGGCGAGGTGTTGTCTTTTGCAGCTATAGGGTTTGAGCCGTGTACTTCACGAGACAAGGTGAATTGTGCATGTGCGTGCTTCACGTTTATGGGCATGAAGCTGTAGTCAAGCCATCTCTGGTTTTTACCAGGTTTTAGTTGGCACATTGACAAAGTTGTACCTGAGGTTTCTTGTCCCATGTTCAGGATGTATACAAGAGCTTTTATGGCTCCTTAAGAGATTTCAAAATGAATAAATGGAAATCGTAAAGCAGGTATACTCGTGTAGGCACTAGTGTGTGTGTGTGATGTTCCTAAATCATTAATATGGAAGCTGCAGGGCAAGTAGGTGGACTCTAGCTCACCCACTGCCGTAACTGACAAATGATGAACAGAGACAAGAAGGTGCGTGATGTGAGCCTGGTGATTAATAATTGGATTATTATCTGCTTTCTTTACTGTCATTTTGGCAGCGTCTACCGTTGTTGTCATACCTCTGAAAATACTTATTCTCCAGCACTCACCCACACCCATTGACATGTAATGCTCGGTTCTCAATACACTTATTTGTTCAGTGAAGTTGCAGCGTTCAGTGAACTGTCAGGAAATGTGTTTTATGAAACTACACTATAAAAGCATGTAAGAAGGAAAGAGGATCTTTTATTTCATTTACCACCAGGGTTATGGCGCCATCTTGTGACTGGTTTGACGATGTCCACACAGTAGGAATGTTTCCTAGTTTAGCTTGTAGTGGATAAAACAATGACATCATGCATCAAATGTACATCATCATTATGTACATTTGGCATAGTCCATCTCTACGCCTAGCACAGTTATGTTGATAGAATAATGGTCATGTATGTCCTTTAGTTTCACTTACCCCCACTTTCTTATAATGTACTTATTTCACGTATCGTTTTCCTCTTTCTCCTGCTTTTGCTAGGTTGTTTCTTTGTTTTTGTGCTATTTGCCCTTTTGTAGAGAATTTAGGTTGGTGGCTAGCCAACTTATTTGTCCATTTAAAACACTTTAGACATTCCTCATGGATGTTATGTGTACCTTTATTTCAAGGATATGTTTGTAATATTTAGTATTGTAATATAACCAATAAACTATCCAAATGGAAGAGAAAAAACATGCTGATAATGCAATAATGAGTATCACAATATTAGACAACATGTAAATGCCGTAACATGTTTGTATTATAATAATTTCATTTTGTTGCGATTTTAAACTGGCTCATCTTTTTTGTGCGGCCAATTCAAGCAACCAGTAAAATGTACCTCAACACGCGTGTGCGTCTCTTCCAGGGTAAAGCCGGGATTCCAGGCAGTGGAGGAGAGAGGGGAGCCCACGGCGAGCCAGTGAGTAGACGAAAACCCGCCTCACACTCTCACACGACACCCTTTAGAAGTCCCACTGGCATCATCCATTCTGCTAACGACCGTGACTTTATCAGGGTGATCAAACAGACGAGAGCTTGAAAAATGTAACTGGTCCGTGAAACTATTCAGGCTGGGATGCCCCCCTGAGGCACATCCTGTGTGGGCCACTGTGTCCAAGCTCTAAGTGGTTCGTTTGAACTCTCAGTCTAAACAGATAATTAGATCTGCTGCTACGCGGGGGCCACACATTAGATGGTGGAAGGCTTTGTAAAACATTCTCATGGCTAAGCTGTGGGGGCTTCCTCATTTTCCAGACTCTGATTCTTCTCCGTCTCTTCATCTTCTTTCTGGTAGTTTTTGCTTCCCTGCACATTCTCTCATCTTTAGTCCACACAAACATAATGTACATTATGTATGCATGTACAGACAGATACGTACACAGACACACCCTGACGCCATGCGTTTCTCTTTCTGTGTGCGTTAGGCTGCAATATGAGCTTCAACCGGAGCACATAATACTGTGATTCTTTCACTTTTGCTTGTTGCATTGCAAACCTCCGAAGCATCTAAGTGGCTGTTTCCCTCTGACAGGGACCAAAAGGACCCGCTGGGGAAGCAGGACCTGATGGAGAACAAGGCCCAGAGGTTTATTACCTTTTTTTGACTCTTGACAAAAAGATTTGACTCCAACCGTTTTATGATTTGAATGTCTTCGTGTCTCTTCCCTACAGGGTGCTCCTGGTGCAGAAGGGGAGACGGGCCCTGTTGGTGAGCCGGGCTTGAAGGTTAGTGTTACCTTTCAGCTCAGAAACAGCTGTCCTGTAAAGTGTGCTGCCAAATGAGCACCCCCCCTCTCTGACCGTCAGTGTAAAAGCCTGGTACTCAGTTCAGTTGAGTAATGTTACTAGACAGACGAGTTAGCTCAGGTGTCCCGTGTTAAGCTTTTTGAGTCAACTTACAAGACGTTTCTTGAGGCACTGTCTGCAACATCGTGTGTTTTGTTGTGTCTTATGTGACGGGTGCGCGAGTGTGACTGTGTGATGACGTGTGCTCATGCATGTGTATGTGTGCATATAATCTCTGTTAACTCCTAAGCAAGTGTTTTCTGTGTCCCTGCAGGGTGATGTTGGGCCTCTGGGAGGAGAAGGAGAGCAAGGCCAGCAGGGAATCAGAGTGAGTGCCTCACCAGCCCCTTAATCCAGTTCTTGCTTGTGTTTAAAGTGAATCCAATCCGGCAGCATGTTTACTCTACCCTCATTGGAAACGGAGGTGTAATCCCTAGCTAGGAAAATTTACGCGACACAATTATTTTTGTCTCCCGCACTGTATCAATAACCTCCGGTGTTGCTGGAGCGGTATGCATGTCTGCCTCCGTGGTCCACAGCCTCTATAGAGACAGACAGCTAAGCAAAGAGGGCTGTCCAAGACATTAGCAAAACAATCACACTTACTGTACATTCCTATCCAAAGGGATGTCCTAAAAGTGGGCCCTTTTTCGATTGCTTTGGTTTGGAATCACGAATAACAGCCCGTGTTATTCAGTAATTACAGCAGTATCCATTTTCACCCAAGAAAAACACTGGCGTGACGCGCTTTCTGCTGTAATACTAGAACACGTTTTGCTTGTTACATGTCTTGTGTGGCTGTGAGGGAATGTAGAGTGTAGAGTTTAACTGAAATCCATGACTGCACATACAGTGGTAACCAATACAATTATGAATAGGAGGAGGGTACAGTGTTATTTGTACAATGTGTTCCAACAGTGGATACAGTTTGACTCTAGCATGGTGCTGCTGTGCTTGCAGGGTGCTCCAGGTCCAGCCGGGGAAGATGGTCCACAGGGGAAAGACGGACCCAAGGTAAACCGGGGATGTGCTCCGACCAGATTACAACTCTGAAAAAGACTTATGTCTAAATGGTTTCCTGAAACCAAGGGACCTTGAGACTCATAATCGTTTTGGCTTTATTAAGCTGCACGGCACTGTCCCTCTTCATATATAAGTCTTTTCGTCTCTTACCCCAGGGTGAGCCAGGTGATGGTGGCCCCCAGGGAGAGACAGGGGACCGGGGAGAACTAGGAGACCCAGGGCCCCCTGGTGTACTTGGAGAACCAGGGAAACAGGGCTTTCGCGTAAGTTCATGATGACAAATATCAAAAAAGGTTCTTACGCGATCAATTTGAGAGAATAGTTGAAAGACGATGCTCCTGCGTCCCAGTAGGGGTCAGTGTTCTCTTTAAAAAATTTAATGTGGCCTTTGGGCCAGCGACAGTGCATCCGGGGAAAACTTTGAGATTTGATTTTGGAGAGATGTCTGGCACAATATCAATCAGGTTGACGCAAAGTGTTCCTTTGCTCTCATGCTGCATTCCAAATCCTGACCCTGGGGTCTTGGTGGTGGTGGTTGGGATCAGGTTTGGGATTTAGGATCTGATTAGGTTTAGGGAGATGTATGGGGTACTAATGGCTTTACCTCTTGTGACAGGGACCAGAAGGGAAACCAGGCCTCCCAGGGAACAGCGGGCGGCATGGCAAGAAGGTAACCCCAACACAATGGCAACTTAGTTCATGACTCTACCTGATGACCTTGCAATTTGCTTTATCTTTATCTATGTCTTTCTCTTTCTGTTTTTATTTTCTGTCTTTGTATTTCTCTACTTTTGTCTGCTCTCTGTGTTGATATTTTCTATGTTTTTAGGGAGAGAAGGGGCCCCCAGGCTTGGCTGGTGAGACCGGGTCTCCAGGGGACATTGGCCAGGAAGGCGAGATAGGCCTGAAAGGTGCCAGAGGAACACGAGGCCCCCCAGTCAGTAACCATGTCTTCTCTCTCACTCTAGTCAGTGCCCAATCCAGCCCGATTGTAGATGATTGTATATTATCCTAGTATACTCTAGTAGGTTGTATGCAATTGTCTGTCCAATGTTATCCAGTTACCTGTCTTTTCAAAGTGTTAACTTTGACGTCCTTGGATTAATCAACAACAATGATCTTTGACCTTGGGACTAGTGACTGAGTAACAACAGGAAGTGAGCCTTTGATGTGCGGTTAAAGCCTCTCCTTGATTAAGAGCTTAAACTAATACTGAGATCCGTTTTAAAATTTGACTGTTCTTGACCAAGCTAATCCCCTTGTTTTGCTGGATAAAATGCAGTGCCTAATCTGGTTCTTTGAGGACAAACCGTATTGCTTTTGTCATTAAACCCCAACCTAATTTAAAAAGCAGAGCTCCAAACTTCAAATAACCCCCTATTTTCAAAGGCAAGAAATACAGGAAAACTATGTGGAAGGCATCCATTATTTCTTTCCCAGCTGAAAAAAAAAGGAAAAATGGTTGAGATTTGACATAGTTTTAGAGTTGCTGTGGAGATTTATGTAGAGCCCCGCAGCTGTTAGGATGCAGTCTGTATGGGCGCCGTCTAACAACAAGGTTATATTTAGCAGAATTTCTCTCTGCCAGAGAGAAGAGCAGCATAACAAACAGTAGTAAGTCTGATTCACAGTGCATGTCTGTGTGCCTGTTTTCAACATAATTTCCAGGGTCGTCCAGGAGTTATGGGAATGGAGGGTCAACCTGGAATGATGGGATACACAGTAAGTAACATTTATCATGTGCTTTAATGAGAACAACATAAACGTTCAACCCCTCGCTCACACTCACAAACACATTCATCCACACACAAAAATGTATTGGGTACTGTTTACCGTATATATTGGAAAGACAGTGGCCAACCCCTCCCACCCCGAACATAAACTCTTGGAATCACTTCCCTCCGGTAAGAGGCTGCGGTCCATTAAGACCCAAACCTCACGCCGCAAGAGCAGTTTCTTCCTGTCTGCAGTTTGTCACATCAACAAGGCCTCGGTTCCGTACTGACACTGCTCCTTACTCCGGCCCATGGAAAACATACGTCACTTTAAAATAACGTATAAGTAGACCGATGTAGACACTTTAATGCACATCTTTTGGAGTCTTATTTTATGGTATATAATAATAATAATACATTGAATTTATAAGGCGCCTTTCAAGGCACTCAAGGTCGCCGTATATTATTAGTATCTCTGTACATTGCTCTCCCTAACAACCTTTTGGACACTGCACTCGCATAAACAAAACACACCGTACAACTCTTTTTTGGAAAACATATTTTTTTTATATTAATATTATTGTGAATCACTTGTTTTGTATATTTTTCTTCTTTTTTCTTGTGTTTTTATTGTGCTCCATAACACCAAGTCAAATTATTTGTAAGTGTTAATCTATTTGGCAATTAACCTGATTCTGATCCTCATCTGTATAGCACATAAAATGTATCCAATCAGACAGAAGATCTTAGGAGACCTGCGATTGTTTCTTTGTTCTGTTCATCCTCATGCCGTCAGGACCTGCAGTCACACTAAGTCATTTACAGAGCCTGTAAAACCCTTCTCACCTCCCACGCCACCTTCTGATAAAGTTTGCTTTTGCTTAAACCTAGACTCTGAAGGCAAAATAATGTCTATCTTCTTGCCCGCCTTCTACCCGCTGACTCAGTTTAGCCACAACAAAAGGAAACATAGGTTATTGTGGATGTTATGTAACAAAGCCAAGTGCGAGAGCAGAAGTGATACTGGATAGTCCAAATCCCTCAAGAGAAATCCCCTGGCAGACATAGAGCCAGGCCAATGCCTCTGCCGCTGTGCCTTACGTTGCATAACCCGAGCAGGCCACTTCAAGTTCATGTCGTTCCTCTTTTGTGAGTTTGTTCTCTGTTCGCTCAGCCACACACTGTGCCTCAGTGGCTGAGTGATTTTTGAGACCTTGCCAAATACAAACCCCTGCATTAAAGGAGTTTAAGAGCTTTTCCCTCGCTAAGTAGGGTTTACATTATATTGTTATTATTAATACTCTGGTGACATCTATGGTTGTGTAGCTGTCTGGCTGGGGATTGGAATATGCTGAACTACCAATGGGCATATGGTTCAAAAACTGTAGAATAATCAGTTGTGTTTCTCTTAGGGTCACGCTGGCAAACCCGGACCCATAGGACCTCCAGGCTCTAAAGGTGAAAAGGTAACCTGAGCTTTGAAATGTTGTTGTATTTCCACTCTTCTGTACTTTTGAATCCTCCAAATATATACAAGTTTTTCAAATATCTTTTGTCAGATATCTTGATAAGATGATAAGACCACAGTGCACGCAATGCCTGAATTTGAGTCCATTTAGTCTAGGTGATGTGTACTGTGTTTGGTTTCAGGGTTACCCAGGGGAGGACAATAAGACGCCAGGACCAGCCGGGCCCTTAGGTGAACCAGTAGGTCTTGCTTTCCTCCAACCTCTCTTTCCTCCGACCTCTCTTTCCTGCTGCCACTGTTGTACTGACTCACTGACTTGTAATATTATTTTTTACTTTATCATTAAAAAAACACAAAACACTTCCTAAGTTCACTCAGTCCACAGGTGTCACATGAGTCACATCTCCTAGAAGGCCTTGTTTTAAGGACTCTGCACAAATTGTATTCTCATGACATTTTGAGAGGGGTCAAGAGTTGTAGCAAGCTAGCTGTTATGACCAGAAAATCCGTTTATTTGGCCCTTAGATCAAGTCATTTTCAGACTATTCTTTCAAGAGGGGTCGATATGTCACATAGTGCTTGAAGCTTAGAATAGCTTAATACATTGCACAGACCCACAACCATTGATTATTCACTCGCTGGCAATTATGCTACCAGCACTAAATTGAGCAAAATAATGACTTATCTGAGGTCTAACTATAAAGAAAAAGTGTTGTATTATCAAGTCTGCACACTACTAACATACAAATACCTTGAGTAACACATATTAAAACTCAGGATGCCCTTTCAACACATGTACAATTAAGTTGCAATGAAATTAATTATTTTCTTTAGGATTATGTTTGCTTTAAAATGACTTTATGGTGGTCCAGCTCATCTGATGTTGTCCATGTGTTTGGGCAGGGTCCCCCGGGCACACGAGGAGAACGTGGAGAGCCTGGAGATGAAGGATATCAGGTAGAGCCCTGCCAAACCAACATCAAACGTTTCACTAAATCACTCTTTGTGCCACATGTGAAACCTTTTGTTTTGTAATCTTTTCCTCTCCGGTGCTTTATTGAAATGTAGTTTCGTTGCTGATTACAAGAGACCCCACATGAACGGGAACAAGAACACACATTTTCTAGGATTAATGCAGCAGGATGTATTTTGTTATTCTCTTATATACCTAGACCTTCAGTTCTTAAAATGGCAAGACATACATGCATGTCCTCTGGCCTTTCAAGAAATCGATTAAATGTCCTTAAATGTTCACTCAGTGGCCTGGAGGGTTTTCTACCCTGCCAAGTGAAGAATGTGTTGGTCCTTTTTAGTCTAAGCCACCTGCCTTTATAAAAATCATGCTTAGCTGCTTGAGTATTTTGCATAATAGACACATAATATATTTGAAAGTTGCCACAGCTCATTTTATTGGATCATTTAGTCAGACACTTGGTCCAAAATAGTTTCAAAATGCACAAGATACTGCATATATTATCTATTATGCCATAATTAAAGACGAGCACTTGGAATACCAATAGTTAGACATATCTGCTCTCAACCCAAATCCAATCTAAGGGGTTTTCAAGAGGGCACCTTCCATCCCGGATGTTTTGTTAAATTGAGCCCAAGACACCTCCAAGGATGAACGGTGAGCGAAGTCTAAAAGCCACTCCGCTCACGGCAATGCCAGATAATAAAAATGTGAAAAATACTATGTATTAAGCTGATATATCTATATTCCTGCATGCTCTTTTCGGCAGCAATACAGTGAGCAATTTCTTTTCTTCCTTTCCATTCCTGGAGGCTTAGTATGAGCAACATTCAGCAGGAAAGATTACCTTTATTCCTTTGGCCTGAGATGAAACCACTTTCTTTAGTTTTCGACAGGTGGTGTTCTCAACCCATTTGGTGTTCTTTCATTTGGAGCCTATATTGGATCCTTCCTTTTTAGCCACAGAAAATGACTACGTCTTTCTGCTATATCTGGCACAGCATTTATTTTCTGGGATGATTCTTTGCAGCAGATCCCCATTTCCTTAAGTGGTTTGATTGTTGATATTGCCACGAATCCACGGCATCCAACTTCCACAGGACTCGCAGCCTCGCTGTTCTGTCTCAGCTGCTAATTCGCTATAGTGAAATTTCTGTCCTTCATATGCCTCGTTTATCACTTCTTCCCATGGGACTTGTAGCTCTACAAGGTTTACAGTTATCTTATTGCCAAAGTAATAAGTCTGGTAAGTTGTCTCTCTTCTACACTTTCCCAATTCATCCATCACCCTTGTCCGACTTGTGACAGTTTTGGCGCTCCTTGCTGCTTCCTCATGGTTACATATCTGATCTAACAGTCATTTGAAATGGTCCAGGTGACCTCCACCGGCAACTCCAAGGCATCTTTTGCATAGAGAGCCAGGCTACTAAGACATTGTGGCACCACTGACCATTTTCTAGCGTAAAAGCTCATTTTTCTTTCTAGCTGTTCGACACTGTCAAAGGCCACATGAGCCGGGTGTCCATACTATAAGCACCATAGCATTAGCTCTCCTGGCAACCCTGACTTCTCAATGCCCTCTAGGCTTCTGTTCAATGATCCCTAATTCCTCAACTTGCTTTGAATCTTTTAAGGGTCCCATTTTACCATTTACCAAGACTTTTAACAGGCTTTTCGACCATGGTAAGAATTGGATCCTCATCTATGAAGAACATTTTGTTGCACTATGTGCCCTACATTCCCTATTTTCATTCTAGCCCATTTAAGGTTATCATTAAGTTTACTTAGTAGACTATTAGGACAAGAAGCAGTTGTTGTCAATATTGTCATATGGTCCATGTATGCTCAAATGGGAGGAAGGCATAACCCTAACCGTAACTGTTGCCCGCCAACAATCCATTTGGATGCTCGGATTATCACGTCCATGGCCATTGTAAATACCAAGGGTAAGATTGTATATCTGGTCATGATGCCAATCTGCAGAAGCTGCCATTCTGTCATACATTTTGGTGTATTAAACACAATTGTGGGTCCAGAAAGTATGCCTTTACCAGGTTGACAGTCAGTCTCTGAACTACTACGCAAAATAAAATCCCTCAACATTAAACAAGCAAAGGGGTCTGAACTCGCTAATGTCACTAGAATATTTCTCTTTGGAATAAGCGCTCCATTGGCTTGATGCCACGATCTGGGAATAATTTCCTCCCCACAGCTAGGTTCAGTAGTTTCCAAATGAATTGAAAGATATCTCGTGAATTTTTGTACAGTCTGTAGGATACTCCATTAAGTCCTGGTACCGATGCTGCTCTTGCACAACTAACTGCACCTTCCACCGTTTTCCATGTTGGAGGGCTGGTGCCCATTGGCATTCCTCAATTGGTGGAATGTCTGGGGGAATTGTGAATGGTTGGTGCTTTTTTAAATTTTGTTTTTGCTGAATGTTCAACAGTTCAAATCTCTCTTCCATGGTCATATATGACACCCTCTATTCTCTATGTTACTTTCAGCTGTGCCTCTGAGCAGTTCAAGTGTATTTTTTAGGTCTATATTCTATAGAGTCCCACATTTTCTTTTCACTTCAGGTTTTTGAACACTGATCGTCTCCTTGGATGTTTTTTAGGTTGATTGGGCTCTACCACTATCCCCTTGTCTTTCAGTGCTTGCCTGCACACCCCCAGTGCTGGAGTTGTTGATGTCCTGCGGACTTTGGTTTGTGTCCAGTCGCTAGTCTTTATTCGGGTTACTTGCCTGACATCCTAAAAAGTACAGGTCAATGCGATGTTACTTCCTCTCCCTACTTAAGCAACCTTCCTTACTTCAGTGTATTCTCAGGCCCCTTACAGTTCCTTACAGTTGTTACCTTTTCCCCGCCACAAGAGCAGATCTCGTGAGTTCTGTTTGTAGCTTTTGCGATGTGGGTGATTACAGTTTTTAGTTGATGTCTACTCTATTGCGGTCTATTCCCTCTGTCTTTCTAATCTGTCACAAGGACTTTCCTTTTTGTTTTTGACTTTAATTTTGGTGTCATTGGTTTAGGGCAATATTGGCATCCCCGGACCACGTGGGACTGTTGGGCAGCAAGGCCTACCTGTAAGTGAACTGTCAAATGGACCTTTTTTCATGTAGTTTATATAATCTTTCTATGATTACATACCATGTCATCGAGATTAGAGCCACTGCTAAATTGATTGTGTGTGTATGTGTGTGTGTGTGGGCTTTTTGCTTAGGGAACTCCAGGGATAAGAGGAGAACCAGGTGCAAAAGGCGACATGGGAACTCCAGTAAGTGCTTGTCTTGTTACGTGTTGAATCCAACCCTTGACACCTCTTTATACAACAGCTTGTGGTAAGACAGAGTGTGTATGGAGTCATGCCACAACCTCGTCCCATGCCAAATGAGCTGAAGAAAGTTAGTGCATCACAGTCACTTTCAGACTTATCGTTCTCTGCTGCTCAAACTTAGTCATGTCCAAGTCTATTTGCTAACTCTGAAGCAAATGTGTATGTCAGTGCAAACTAATTGGAGATTTTTGGGCTTTTTTTACCTTGCACATGGTACAATTAATACAATTAAAATGATACCGTACTGCATAGCAAAAGATCAAAGCCCAGCTTTGAATCCAGTAGAGTGCTTGTCTGGCCACCCATATTGTGAAAAAAATGTGTTTGGGCAAACACTCAAAGCTTTAGATCTCATTAAAGAATTTTGAGAGCTGGTATTAATTACACTCTGAAAGGTTATCTTGATGAGACACCTTAAGTTAAAAGCTAATTTAGATTTGGGACATAATATTCCTTCATCGACGGAATACCTAGGGGTTACATTCCTCTATCCTGGCAAATGCTGAGTTATGCACAGATGTTCAAAGCGAACTTGTATAGACGTGTGCATTGGCTTGTTTACCATTCAGTTTGATTATTATGAACAGTGTACTTATTATTATTTATTTGACTTGGCTCTTAGTTTACATAATGGTTTGAGAGGTGTTGCTACATGTACTGTTGCTAAGACATTCCTTCATTCGGTCTTACTTTTTTACTTTGTCAATAAGAGCTCAAATTACATGATTCTTTGTTTCACTATAAAAGAGCGTGTTCATTAGACTTCTTTGGTCTTCTTTTCACTCAGTTTATGCTTTCATAAATCGCATCCCCTCCCTGTATCTGTGTGTTTGAACAGGGTGTAACAGGAAAGAAAGGCGCAAGGGGGCTGACTGGAACTCCTGGTGTAGAAGTGAGAATCACATCAAATCACCACAACCACGTATCACAATCTGCACTGTTACAAATAGAGCAATAGAAGGAGAGTCAAACTTATGGCAAAAAGGGGTGGGTTAAAGACGGGTAAATGGAATTAAGAACATATTGAGTGATTGAGTTCCCCAAGAGGGCCATAAATGTTGTGATTTACGTTGCAGTGACAGATGTCATGGTGAGGTCACAGAGGGCTGTGTGTGCATCCTATACACTTTAACTTTAATTTCCTTGAAAAGCAAGTTATAAGTGCCACAGCCATATATCCCTGTTCATCAGTGTCAGTGGGGAATGCATCTCTTTATACCAGTTGTTTTTACAGAAAGATTTCAGAAAAGTAGCTAGCATTGCTTTACCATGGACACTGAAACATTGAACTGTAGTGAACTGGTTCTGGTTGTTCTTGATCTCCCTAGGGCACTGTTGGTTCACCTGGACCCAAAGGCATGGAGGGATACCCCGGGTCTGACGGCCCTCCAGGGCTGGTTGGCTTACCTGGTCTACCAGGAATGCGGGGCCGACAGGTACATTTAACAAACTGGCTATGTAATTCATTATGTCTACATGCACACATGTATGCATGCACTCACCCTCCCATAAACTCTCCTAGACAAGTTTGCCCCCAAAGCTAACCTTTTTGAAGGATATTGTGTAGACTGTGTAAAGATGTACTTATTTGATTGAACTTTGAGAAAGGCTATTTACTTAGTGTTAAATCTCCTACATGTCAGACATACTGTCTGTTTTGGAATGATTTAAGGACCCAATAACCCCCTCCCCCCCTTACTATCCTTGTCTTCACTTGAAATCTAAAGATGTCATTCCCCCACCCACTCAACATACATTCATCACACCATATTTCCACAGTAAAAATGTACAGGAGATGGGCTAAAATTATAGAGGGATTGGATTCTCTCAAAGATTTCAGTCGGATAGGTTGATGTGATGCGAGAGATTATTTGAATCCACCAGAGAAATGGGGGAAATAAATGGCTCGTGTGTTGCTACCATCTGTGTCCTAAACCCCCAAGAGACTCACCCGAGAACGGTTGGTCGTGAAATGCCCTATTTGATTTGATTCGTTTGTGCGGCCTCAGCTCAATCTGACTTTTTATACTAAGTATGAGCTCCACATATGAGGATTTGATGCATGGCTGCTCGCTATCCAGTCAGCAGAGGTATAGCCTGTTTGTCAGTTATATAAAGCTGGTCTTGTGGCACATTGAGCGTGCTCTTCTTGCAGTTACGAAAGGAGATCCCAGCAGGGAACAGGCAGATGACCTTCTGCTTCCACAAGCCTCATATCACCTTACTAGCCTGATGGGCTGTTCTCTTAGTCTCTGAGTTAAGTCTGGGGGGATACTTCTTATGTAAGGCCTTCCTTGATTGGATGGAAAAGTTTAACCAACAAACCTATATTGCTCTGTAATTCTAAACCACATCC
>JAPMUY010000884.1:0-15000 GCA_026901105.3 Galaxias olidus
GACACTAACACCTTCCTAGGCTCCTAAATTTGAAATCTCAAATGAAAATTTGTGTTCCGCTGTGCCATCCGTACTTGTCATGAGGAATCTGCGTTTCCAAGATGGCTGCCCCCGCAAACATTTGCAAAAGTGCAGCAGTCTCCAAAGCCGAGTACTTAAAACGTTATTTATCAGCGGATGACAATGCTAAGAAAAAGAATGACAAGAAGACGAAAAAGAAACGTGTCAAAGTCACTGGAAGAGGGTGAGCATAGGCAGAATATGAATAAAATATGTCACTGTCGCCGTCAGTTGTTGTGTTATGCTAGCTCGAATAGCTGACGTTATTTGTTTGCTAACTGCTACCAATGAGAACATTGCAGCCTATTCGTAATACTTAAGTTAAGTGAACATTTGTGTTATATAAAAAAATACATCTGTAATGTTCTCCACCTTTTAAATTCTGTTTGCTAGGATGAAAATAGTTGATGACGATGTAGACTGGAAACAACTAGTTACCAGTGAGGACAAAGACCACGAAGAAGAGGAGGAGGAGGAAGCTCCGGTGGTAGGTGCTGTCTAATGACGTTATATGGAATGGTCTTGTTAAACTATCAGTTTAAAGGGCTCCAAACAATTGTGTGTACGCATGAACCCGTTAACTCCGTACCACCGCGAGTGGTCAGTTTTCAATCTCTAATTTCTAAAGCAGTAACTTTTTTTACGCTGAAAGGTTGCTGAGTTAATAGATGAGCGACCAGAAGAGGTGAAAATGCTGGAGGCCTTTCGTACCAGCACAAAGTGGAGAGTAATGGGAGGTAAGTCATCTAATTGAGTTGATGGGAGAAGACAAGCAGTAATTTAACATTGGCATTAAAGTTTTTAAAAATATCCAGTACATTAGCATGGTGCCCAAATGTTCCTGTTAGATGATGACGAGGATGCAGAGGAAGGGGAAGAGAGAGAACGTCACGATTCGCCCGAACCCATATCGAGGACTCGACACGATTCGCCAGAACCCGTGTCAAATAAAAAGATTCGACATGATTTACCTGATGGATTGTCTGTTAAAAAATCTCGCAACGATTCACCTGACACATCGCCCCCAAGGAGAACTCGCCATGACTCACCAGACCTGTCTCCACGGCAACAGCATGCGGCTGCTGGTAACCGACGGCAACAATCTCCATCGTCCCCTCGCTCCAACAAGCATTCCAGCAGAGGTGAGCAACGAGAAGGCCAACTGTTAGTGAGTGAATCCTCAAATCATGTGACTTAACCCCCTCCTTGCTTATCTATGTCCTTACCCCCAGCACCTGTTGATTCATTGAACTTCATACCTCTCATTAAATGGTTAATAGAACATTGCATTTTCCAGATTCGTCTCAAGTCGGGAAACAAAAAAGCTCGTCCTTAGCAAATGGAAAGGACGCCCCAGGATCAGACCAATCCCCTCCAAGAAGGATGGTTAAAAAAAGAAATGACTCTGACTCTGACCAATCACCTCCAAGGAAAAGGTCAACAAAAGCAGGGAAGGGCTCAGATTCCGACCAATCACCACCCAGGAGAAGACCAACGGCAGGAAAAGGCTCAGATTCCGACCAATCACCACCCAGGAGACGGCGGAGGGGAGCAGGGGGCTCAGACTCTGATCTGTCACCACCTCGCAGGTCCGACCAATCACAGGTTAGCAATAAGAAGCTTGAAATTACATTTACATTGTTCCTTGATAGTTTTGGTTTTTCACAGAACTTAAAGTAAAACATTTGTACTTGTCTTTAGGGTCCTAGAATGCTGTCTGGTGGGGCTGCAGGTTTAGTTTCCATCGAAGTTTTAAGGAGAGAACAAGAGGAAAACCGTCGCAGAGACAAAAACAACCAGCCTTTAGAAGGTTAGCCGACATTGATGCACTTCTATTTAGGATAAAGACTTACTTCTTCCCATGTATTTTTTAAGGACAAAGACCTTATCCTTTAAGGTCGTGTTGCAAAACCTAGACCTGAATGTTTTCTTTCCGTTTGGTACCAGACGCGTCACGTAATGCCCAGACGATCTTCAGAGACAAAGGTGGTAAACGGAGGGACCTGGAGTCCGAGAGAGAGGAGCAACGAAGGAAGGCCGGAGAAAAAGCAGAGAGAGACGAGAAATATGCTCAGTGGGGAAAAGGGTAAGGGAATGTGTTTCTCCGGAGTTTGAAGTGTGGAGGTTGAAACATTTTGTCTGAGGACTTTAACATTGTGGTGTGTATGTGTTTATGCAGGCTTGCCCAGAGTAAAATGCAGCAGGAGAACATCGATAGCGCCATGCTGGAGTCTGAGAAGCCTCTGGCTCGTCACCGTGACGACGAGGACCTGGACCGCATGTTGAGAGAGCAGCTCAGGGATGGAGATCCCATGGCAGCCATGCTGCAACGCAAGAGGGACCGGGACGCCAAGCTACGTGGGGTCAAAGGTTAGTCAGGGCACGTCTTTCATTGTAGCCACAACCTTTCTCAGGTTCTGTTAAATATTATGATGTCATCTCTGTGCGGCGCGTCATCTCCCTACAGCTGCTGACGGCGCTGTTTTTTTTTTATTTCACTTTTCAGAGAAACCTCGATACAAAGGCCCGATGCCGCCTCCAAACCGCTTCAATCTTCCACCTGGCTACCGTTGGGACGGAGTGGACAGGTAATCAAAAGAAGATTATTAGTGAGATTTTCATTTGGACCTGACAGCCTTCCCTGCCTTTGCCTATCATTTTAAACTTTGAGGTGTGTGTGTGTGTGTGTGTGTGTGTGTGTGTGTGTGTGTGTTTGCACCTTTAGGTCTAATGGGTTTGAGCAGAAGCGCTACACCAGAATGGCAGATAAGAAGGCGGTTCAGGACATGGCTTACAAATGGAGTGTTGAGGATATGTAACCTGAGGGTTAGGGGGGCTGTTTGTCGAAGGAGAGGGTTCATATCTCACTGCTGGACTATGGGCAACAACGCAGAAAGAAAAGAACATCCCTCAGTAAATTAAAGACTGATTGTTTTAAAATGCAGGAAACCCATCTCCAAATCTGCACACACACACATACAATGTGGAGTGCTAACATAAATTACATGGTAAACTTTTTTTTATCAACCCTGCTATGGACAATTGTTGTAAATGGGGGTCTAACATACAGGTATTACTGTACATAATTACATGATTCATATATGTTCAGTTCATTGCATCTAGATGGTTGTATTTTTTCAATATTTGAACCATGTAAACTCAGAGCCAACTCAGATACTTGCCCCCCCCCCCCCCCCCCAATGTTTTATTAAATAACAAGAGTTTTGTATCATGAAGTTGTGTGTTTAGTTACTGTATATACATTTGTTACAGTATTTGTTCAGTTAAATATTGAGGTTTAATATGTCCTTAGACAGTCATGGTTAAATGGACATCATTGCAGACCCAAACATCAAATTAACCACACATGAAACACCTGCAATTAGTCAGTTTGTATGAAACAAATTATTATTGAAGCAACCATAAGACATTGAAAAATGTATCCTTTATAAAAGAGCTAATTCATTAATAACTAGGTATTGTTATTATAATAAAATTGTCTAGTAGGGTCAGGCTGAATCAAGGTGGATCTAGATAGGTTAAGTTGGGTCAGGCATAGTTTAACTGGGTTAGTCTTGCTGGGTCAGGCTTAGTTTAGATGGGTTTGTCTTGCTGGGTCTTGCTTAGTCTGGCTGGAGTACAGGTGGGTCTGTCATTCAGGATGAAAACTTGTTTGTCTAGACTAGTTGGCCCTCAGTCTGGTGGGGCGTTGACTTCCTGATGATACAAGCCAACCTGGGAAGGCTTCTCTCTGCACTGTCCTGAATTCGGTTCTGTAAGTAGACACACACACACACAAAACACATGATAAGATAGTATCTTTGGCATTTATAGCTATAATGAACATGACATCATTTATTTTTCAGCAAATCATTAGAAATCGATAACACGTAATTGACCTGAGCGCACGGTTGATAGCGATGTTGTCTGGCTGCGGATAGACGGGGCTTCTTCTTCTGCAGGGGAGTAAGGGAGGCAGGAAGTCGTGCTGGTACATAGATTTCATGTACCTTTCTTCTTCTCTTGCGCCCTTTGTTTTCCCTCTCTCCGTGGTGCTAACGCTCACCCGACCCGTGCTTTCGCTCATCGTGTTTTCTCCCGGTTCACTGTCTTCGTCTTTTTCCCGCCTAGAGTTTGTTGATGCTCTCTCTTGAAGTTAGAGATGGTAGGAATCCTGCTGAGTGTTTTTTTAAACTAGGCATTCCTGGTTAATCTATCACTTCCCCTAAGATGTCATTTAATCTTACACATTTTTTTTGTGATATAACGAACTATGTATTTAGTATTATACCTCCAATTGATTGTAAGTATTGACCAGCCAGTTTTGGCTTTACCCAAACAAAGCCCAGACAATGTCAAAAGTTTACCGTCTGTGGATGTGCTTCCTTGCAGACTCATGCCTCTCACTCGTTGCGACCCTGGCTTCGAGCAGAAGTCTCTGCCTGAAGTTGTCTCCATTTTATAAGGAGGGTCTGGATATAGAAGTAAACCTAGAAAGAAAATGTATACAAAGGAAAATGAAGAAACTGCAGTATGTTTTGCAGATAAAAGGTCCGTAAGTGTGGCAATGCAAAAAGGCTTTAATTACCTGCTGTTGTTTCAACTCATTTAACTATCAAGAACACAGACGGCAGACGGAGGCAGAGCACAAGTTTCAATACTTCATCGCTTTACAGACGAACTTCTTATCCATTACTCGTGCAGACCTAACTAACTAGTATTTTCCCCAGCATGCTTAGTGTAGCCAAAATAACTATAGGCACTCTATAATAACGCACAGCCCATTCACACATTGCTTAGTACATGATACCTGCGATTGAAGGTAGCTCTCCTCGATACGGTCGAGTTCGTTGGAGCTGGGACAAGAGGTGGGACCGTTCGAGGGATACATTGTTGTTCTGGATGACCCGTCTGGGGAGTGGACCAGTGTTGCTTTGATGATGCTTTGTCATCATCAACTGTAGATGAAGAGCGACAGCTAGAAATAAGCAGACACATGTTCTGAAGGCAGTAAACTGTCATGATTCAATTTAATCTTGACTGATTATATAGCCTACTTAGTTTTCATGTTACATTGCTCCATATTTGAATTATGTAATAATATCTGTGCATTATTGTCATAAACTACTAAGCTTGAAGGTAATACAAAGGCAAAATGCACTGTGATTTTCTTTTGTTGCGGGCAAATAAGTTTGGAGTGTAAAATGTAGCTTACCTTATATTAGGGTTACATAGTAAATTCTTGGAACAAAAAGCACTATAAGAAGATGTTGTCCAATGCTTCGTAGCTTACCAACATTCTTTTAAAAAACGTGTTTGGTTGTGTGTGAATGTGTGTTTGTGTGTCAGGCTTGTTTGCTGCGGTTGGCATGGCGTTCCATTGTGTTACAGTAAAGTGGCAGGTTTCTATAGGGCCTTTGAAACAATGAAACAGTTGGACATCTTTCTCAGAGTAGTGGCTTTGCTGTGGTTATTCTGAACTAAACTGAAGTACAATGTTTTAGAATCTGGAAGGAATACTATAAGAGTGACAGTCTGCAGAAACTATACTGTTATTATGTATATACATATTTCATGCCTTATGTATGTTATTGGAATTTAGAAATACTTTATTAATTCATATTGAGGCAAACAAGGAAGTAAATTACATTGCATTGACTGAAAAAAAAAAATCTGTTTACATATGGTGACAGGTGAGTTATGGTCCAAGAATAAAAATGACAATGCATTACAACAATCAAACACTGAACCTACTATGTTGCTATTGAATTGATTTGATATTAGCACTTAAGAAAACTGTTCTGAGCGCATCTCTACCTGGCATGGCTAAATCTACGAGGTGGGGAAAAGCAAGAAGCCAGTGAGAATGGAGTCAGTGCGACCCGGTCTACCCGTGATCGTTGACCCTTTGACGGTTTGAATCGACACCTTGTCGCTACGATCGAGTTCCAGCACCACCGATCCGGATGTCAAGAACGTGAAGGACGACTTGTCGCAGAACCTCACTTGAGGCTCGGTGCCCTTGTTGATCCTGAGACACACATCGCCTGACCTAGCGGACACGTGATAGACAAAGAAGTACACCCCCTTGATGGGACATTGAAATTCTCCGTTTGGCAGCGGATCGCCGTGCTGGGACATTAAAGATCTTTCGAAGGTCAAAGTGGCTCCGTTAGACGCTGCGCTTGAGGTCCGCTGGAAGGAGAAAAAGGACTTTGGCACGTTGCTGGAGGCGGTTATTGTTCCCATGTCGCCAGGGGGACCGGGAGGGCCTGCGGGGCCGGTCTCACCTGGATCTCCCTTCAGACCGGACCGCCCTGGCGAACCACGTGGACCAGGTTCCCCTATCAAACCCTTTATGTCTTGACCGGCCTCACCTGCATGCGCACGCACACACACACAGTGAAAATAAGCATCAATGATCCTAAGGTAAGATTTATTTTTTATTTTTTTTATGTCTTGAGTGTACATCAATACACTCTGGAAGATCCCAAATCCTCAACTCAATAGATCTAGTTACATACACAGTACTATATGTTTGTAGTAAGTTTACACAATTCCCTGTTTAGTATATGTGTGAAAAACAGGCATTTGAATGATCTTACCTGGATCACCCAACTCTCCTTTGGGTCCGTTTCTCCCATTGGTTCCGTGGTTCCCAGGGATACCAGGGACCCCTGGGTACCCCCCGTTTGCAGAGCAGGTCTGCGGGTTGACGGGGGCCATGATGTAAGTCAACATGCTGAATATAACCATGGCGATCCTCCAGCTCAACCACTGGAGAGCCTAAGATACATAAACACACTCACAACTTACAGCACTTTTTATCACGTCTTGGGAAAAAGATTAATGCATTTGGAGGTTTGGATACAGAGATGAGGCCATGTATTTCTAAAGTTTTTTTTTTTCTACAGCACTTCAGGGAAAACATAATAAAATGCTACATATTTTTTGATGTAGGATTATCATTAGTTGAATATTGTACCAGTCGACAAGAAAGGTAATGACAGGTTGCACAAACGTAAAAACCTTTTTTTTTCCTGCTTTAGATTTGGGCCGCTTCTGTGTGGCACCTGTCATTCAAATCATTGTGATACATACTGTAGTCATGCGGCATAGCAATATATCATCCACTTCTGAAGTAGAAAGTCGAGCAGTAGTATTGACATTCTCTCACCATTTGCATGTCGTTTTTTATTAGTTTTTTTTTTGTTCTGTGATGATCAAGATTTTTCCAGTTTGTATGTGAGATAGCGAGATCCTTGAAGCAGACTAGAAGTCAGAATGATAAAACAATAATGGCTGATGGATGGAAAGAAAATGGATAAGCTGTTTTCTATTTTGGGGAAGGGCACCTAAAAGCAGAAGAGAAACATGGGACAATGTGAGAACAAGGACAAATGCTGACACGACACATAAAAAATGTTTTCTCATCATATTTTTCACATTTTTCACATTTTTGGTTTTCCTGTTCTGCTGCTACCATCTTGTAATTGCAATCTATTTTGTTATTGTTCTTTTTAATATATTTTCTATATGTACAATATTCTGTCGTAATAGATGAGGATGTTGATACTCTGCAAAGTCACACAAAATATCTTTTTATGACCTGATTTTTCCAACAAGGCTTTGAGATAAAATATAATATCTTTATGACCATTAAAATAAAACAAAAATGACTCTTTTACAATTTCAATCATAAGATCTCTTTATTTTTAGTTATCAATATCATAACATGCAGGATGTTTATGTTTCAAAGCAACATTTTGATCTAGTTTTTTCACTCAAAGATTAATATAAAGTAGTGTACACCACGTGCGTGTAATGTGATAGTAGCGTGTAATATGATAGTAGCGTGTGGCGTTAACAGGATCAGAGGGCGTGGATCAGAAATCCGGAGAAGACGCTGTTCCCCTCAACCTGGCTAGCCATTCCAGTGTTGTCATTCGTCTCCAGCCAAACCTGCTGTCCCTGCCTCAGGTAGACCGCCAGCCCTCCCGAGCTCACCTGAGACAGGGAGGAGTTTGGGAGACCAAATAGGTTACGAAGCAGAAGCGACATACATTTTTCAAAATTGTTACATAATCTGTATATATGTATCTGTTGTAGGGTTAGTCAATATAGATATCTTCATCTGTGTATCTAGTATATCTACGTATATCTGTGGTGGTGATAATCTATATCCATATATCTATATCTGTGGTGGTGGAGGTTGCACCTCTCGGGGATATCTCTTGCCATCTTGTTCATCCCGTAGGTCACAGAAGGCGGCCATGATGGCTCCATCCACTTTAAATAGGAGACAGAGTTTATCCTTTTCAGAGGCGTGGTACACAAAGTAGTACGACCCCGGAATGGTACATCTGTAGCACAACAAAAAAACTAAGAGATCTCACAGTGCACTGTGTGTTCTGAATACATCTGAATTGGATAGACAGAAGTCAGAGAAAGAGAGGAAAAGTGGGACAGACTTACGTGAAGCGCCCTGTAGCTGTGTCAAAGTCGGCGTTGAAGTTGGTGATTTCATTGGTGAAACGCACAGGGCTGGACTTTGCTGGTGATAAAAATGTTATCCGGGAGTAACTGAAGGCTGACTTTGCCCGACCTCTTGCGAGCGTTCCTGGTTCACCTCGAGCACCTGGTGCACCTGGTCCTCCTCTGCCCCCCCTATCTCCACTGATGCCCCGCTTACCAGGCAAGCCTTGAGTACCTGGCAGCCCCGCCTCCCCCTTCACTGGCCCCTTACTTGGCCCTGCCGCCACACCTGAGGGGGCCAGGAATATAGGTTTAGCAGAAAATAGGTCATATTATGTCAAGGTACGTTACAAAAAATTACAGTGTGTGCATGCGTGTACACACGTGTGTGCATGTGCGTGTGTGTGTGTGTGTGTGTGTGTGTGTGTGTGTGTGTGTGTGTGTGTGTGCATGCGTGTGTGTGTGTGTGTGTGTGTTACCTGGTACTCCTTTCTCCCCTTTCTCTCCATCTAGTCCGTCTCTGCCTGGTAACCCTGGGATACCAGGTAGACCAGGTGTCCCTACTGACGAACAGGTCTCCGTGGAAACGTAGGGAGGGAGAGCCAATAAGAGCAGAGCTCCCGTCAGCACACACTGAAAGACCATTGTAACTCCAGAAAAAAGACGAGAGGATTTCAACAGTTCAAGTAAAGAAACAGTCATTTAGGTTTCACTTCATTTAAAATGACACAAACAAGATCCAATTTAAAAATGATCAAAACTGATATTCAAACAAAACCAACCGACTTACTTGCGAGTCAACAGCAGATGCAACAAGGGTTGACTTTATTAAGTGGAGAAAAGAAGAAGGAGAATGCAATATGTTTGTCATAATCTCATGTTCCCAGAGTGAAAGCGGACTTGGAGTCTTGTTGAGAGGAGCACTGTCAGCAAGTTTCACATCTCCAAGACTTCTCAGCATTATCTCTCAATGTATAAACCCAAAGAAGGTTGCTGTGGTGTACAGCTGTGCTGCTCCTCTCACAATACACTGCACGTATATTGGTTGTTTATTATTGTTTGTTCGTTTTTTTTCCTTACATATTTACTTCTTTTTTTTTTTAAGTGCACTGTTGCAAGTGCCTGAGACCCAAGAATTTCAATACCAAGGACTACTTCACGTAACTGTTATTGTATAGGACAATAAAAATCTTGACTCTGAATCTTGAATCTTGAATCTCTGTAGGAAGAACAACGGTGTTCAATACAACTGATCCTCCCAAAGCGTCCTCGTTTACTATCAATGATAATTACCAATGAACTACAAATACAACAACTTTATATCTACATTCCGACACAATTTTTATTTTATTTTAATAGTTCAGTTCTCCATTGACTAATAAAGAAACTGCGTCCAAAGTGCTATAAAATAAAATCTATTACTATATTTCGATTTAATTTTAAATTTTTATAATGTAAGTGAGACCTGTTCAGCTACCCAAGACTCTTTAAAAGTTTATTGCCATAACACAATGGCAATCGCTTACACAATATTTATTTATAAATATTCAACAGAATGGCCACGAAGCAGAGGCAATCGTTTTCGAGCATGGGAACATTTTTCTAGAATAATTTACCACAATTATAATAAAAAAAATAATGTAACAATGATATCATGCTACATCTTGTGATTTTATTTGAGAGAAAAAGTCACAAACTACATTGACACTGCTGAGTTACAATATATGCATATGGGATTTAGTGACAATACATGTCAGTTAAAGCCATTCCCATGTTCAGTGTGAGAACTAGCATGACCCCGTGAGATTGGGATTAGGTAGTGAAGAGCAGAAAACCATTGAAAACAATCTGCTTCTCTTCATTGTTATTTCTGACATCATTGTCTTGTTTTTCAAAAAAGGATTCCAGCCACACCCCCTGGTTCCTTGCCAATTTCAATATGGCACCACCAGATAAAACCTGGAACAGAAGAGAGAAACTCAACTGATTTAAAATTTTGTTAGTCAGTTATGAATAATGTGTGTATGTTATTGAAATACTGTAGACATATTGAAGACATCTTTCTACATATAAAATGGATTGGTTTATACTCAATAACCATCATATTCACAAACGTACCTGCGAGTTTGACTTGCTGTTGTAATCACAGAAACCCAGGTTTGGGTCATTGTCTCCACTGCGCTTCAGTTTCAGACACAAACTCACCTTTCCCGCACAGACACACAGAAACACACACAGAGTTTGTCCGGAAACGTTTTTTTAACGTACTACATATTAAAGATGAACTGATAAACAGCACAGTGTGTTTGTGTTTACCTTGGCTTCAGCATGGAACACAAAGTAGTAGATGCCAGTGACCGGAGCAGTGAAAACACCAGTCCCCAAGTTAAAGCTTTGCTGTTTGTTAACAATGGCTTTCTGAAAAGTGACTTTGTGGTTGTAGACTGGGTAAGAGCTTTGGGTTCGGACTACGGAGAAGGCTGCGTGAGACTGGTCGGAGGAGGCTACGAGGTTGCCAGCTGGCCCTGGAGGGCCAATCGGGCCAGGACCCCCTTCGGGACCCAAATCTCCACTGTAGCCTTTGGGACCTAAGGCCCCGATCAGACCTGGAGCCCCCGGATTCCCCTTCAGCTTGATCAAGACGGCTGAATCCACCGGAATCCCTGTTCCTGAAGACAGGTGATACAAAAAATAAATATACAGTACTGTGCATAGGTTTTAGACAGGGGATGCTGTTTTTAAGGCGGGGTGGTCAAACCAAAATGTTGCTTCTCCCTCACTTTGTATTTTATGAATTGATAAAAAAATAAAAAAATAACATTTATGTTTTTATGTGGTTTTTCTTTTCTTACTTTGACTTTTGCACAGTACTGTATATTTTTTGGCCTGTTTTTTTTACACTGCTACTAAATTATAACCCAATCTACATTATTAACATATGCTAAAGGTGACATTAAAAAAGTTTAAGTAAAAAGTTGAAATATATTTATTTTTATTTACCCAGATTTTACCCTGCTACTAAATAATAATAGAAAAACTACAATTTAATGAAAATAATGATCTCTTTTGTTTATAATAACTATAATAACATTGTAACAATAAGATTAACAGTCCCTCCCCCCACTGATGCTTACCTGGATCTCCTTTGTCGCCCTTCGGTCCTTGCCTCCCATCCCTGCCAGGTGTTCCTGCCTCTCCTGGTTTGCCATCCCTCACCTGGCAGACACTGTCCTGACACCTCCCAAAGGACAGGGCCATGACCACACACACCAGCACCCACAGCCAAGATAAGCCTCCCATGTCCACGGACTCTGTGAGTAAAGTCCAACGACATCACAACTACATTCCAATGCTTTTTTTTTAACAAAAACTAAAAAAATACTATTACGAAACTTTTTTATCCTAATAAAAACATTTATCTGGGTTTGGCAAGGCAGAATAAGAGACAACAGACCGGCTTCCCTGCAAAAACAAAAAGTTTATTCACTTACCAAATTATTCTTTTTGCGTAGAAGATGTGTTCTATCTGGCTGTTCCTCTTTTGATTTAGTTCAGGGAGTAAGCAGATCAACTATGAAACTGCTGTTTTACTCTCTCCATAGTCATGTCTGTCTGAGACTACTGAGAACAGATCCTCTCTCTCTCTCTCTCTCTCTCTCTCGCATACACACACACACACACACACACACACACACACACACACACACAGACACAGACGCACAGTGTAATATTAAGGAAATGAAAGTATCTTACTGAAAATGTGTTAATGGATTAAAAAAATGAAATGAAGTAGAATAGAAAGCTCCAGAATTAGCGCACATAATCATGCGTGGAAGTATGACCAGATAAATGTGTGCTGTGTTAATGCATTCTCCAGCTTTCATCATCTGTAGGCCTGCCATACGTTACTGACTGTATGTTTCATGCTTCTTTACGTAGGATATAGCTTGCACGAGCGTGCGTGTGTATGAGAGAAATGGAACAAGTGAACTATGCACGCGCGTGTACGCCTACTCAGTGTTCCCTCTACCATTTGACCCAATTCTAACATAAACTTCACTACATCCATTTGTAGGCCCAATTGGCTGTCAGCTACAAGGTCCGTGTATTTTCTCCTTGTCCCGTTTTCCCCCCACTAGGCACAACAAACTGCAGTCGCTCTTCCAGAGCGAACCAGCAGGAGTCTCTCGTCCCCATAGTAACCGTGGGTGCGCTCTCCCCGTCCCGTGCAGTCAGGGAACTCAAGCAGAGAGGAATCCGAAGTGCCCGGAAGTTCTTGGGGGAAAAAGGAGAGCAAGAAGAAGTCGCTGGAAAAAAGTCCTACACAGTAACGATCTTCATCGAACACTGAAATTGAAAAGCAGATTGTCGCGTTTTGTAGGCGTTCAGATTTATACAAAAGATACGCCTTAGATCAAATTTGTTTTATATGCGTGCTAATCACCATGGGTCTCCCTACCCTCGAGTTCAGTGATTCTTTCCTGGACAGTCCTGAGTTTAGAGATCGACTGCAGTGCCATGAGATAGAGCTAGAAAGAACCAACAGATTCATAAAGGATCTCATCAAAGATGGAAATATGCTCATATCCGCGCTAAAAAGTGAGTAGAAAAAATACATGTAGCTTTTTATCTGTCAGGTTGGTAAAGGCCTAACCCGTTATTGTGCATGCTCTAATGATTTGTTTTGTAGGTTGATATCAAAGCGAAAGGACACACCTGATAGAATCTGGTTTGATGACTCTGCGGTAAATTACATAATTTAAATTGAGGCCAACTCAATAACAGAACTCTTTGGAGTTATTACAAATAGTAATAATGTGTGTAAGTACGACCAAATAGGAGTTCAGCATTTTCAGTTCAGCTCATTTGCAGTATTCTCCAGCGTTCATCATCAATATGTATCAGCAAACAGGCTTTTACGTGGGTTTGCGTATGTGAGGGTCTGCTGTCCAGATAGGAGGATAGCCCTGTACCATGTATCTTTGCCTTGACTGACGCACAGCTGTACGGAGAAGGGTGGTGGGTGGGTGGGGGGGGGGGGGGGGGGCATGAAGAAAGATGAAAAGAAGACATTAACGTCATGAGACAGAAAAGTAAAAATAGGATGAAGGACAGACGTCAGAAAAGAATAATAGAATACTACTTTATTGCACCACCAAAGTAGGACGATTGCTCTCGCCAATTACAACATCAATCCCATGAGTGTACATCCATTTAAAACAATCTACATGAGAACACAACAACAGAATGAGACAGAGCATCCCAACAGCCACGTGCAGAAGTTGATACAATACTTATTTGCTTGTTGATACTTATTTATTTCCTTATTCATTCTACAATGTACAACTCCCATTGTAGAGTTCGAATAGTGCTGTTTGTTGATTAAATTAATTGCACTTGGTACAAAGCATCCCTTGTGTATTATTTTGTGTTTATTTGTGAGAGGATCAGGAGTGGGGAGAGAGAGAAAGAGAGAGAGAGAGAGAGAGAGAGAGAGAGAGAGAGAGAGAGAGAGAGAGAGAGAGAGAGAGAGAACACAAAAGGAGGTAGATAAATGACTAAATACGGAGAAAGACTGACAGAGGAAGAGAGAAGAGTCAAAGAAAGATGCTAGTGAGAGAGAGAGTGGAAGAGAGGAAGAGAGCCAAAGAAAGAGAGAGAGAGCAAGGAAAACAGCACTAGAAAGAAAGAGCGAGAGAGAGAGCAATAGAAAGAGACAGAGTGAGCAAGGAAGAGAGAGAGAGAGAGAGAGAGAGAGTGTAATAGAGCAATAGAAAGAGAGAGAGAGTGAGCAAGGAAGAGAGAGAGAGAAAGAGATAATGGAATAGAGCAATAGAAAGAGACAGTGAGCAAGGAAGAGAGAGAGAGAGAGAGTGAGTGGAATAGAGCAATAGAAAGAGAGAGAGAGCAAGGAAGAGAGAGAGTGGAATAGAGCAATAGAAAGAGACAGAGTGAGCAAGGAAGAGAGAGAGAGAGAGAGAGAGTGTAATAGAGCAATAGAAAGAGAGAGAGAGCAAGGAAGAGAGAGAGAGAGAGAGAGTGGAATAGAGAAATAGAAAGAGACAGAGTGAGCAAGGAAGAGAGAGAGAGAGAAAAGTTGTTTATTGCTGTTTACCCGTATAGCAAAATCGCATGTGTTGTGGCTGATAACCAGAGGAAAGTATGTTTTCAGCACCTCGTGCTGGTTTGTGGTAGTTAGCTTAGGACGGTATTGTACTGATCCATTTTATTTTTGACGTTAACGGGGTATGAGATTAACCCTTTATTCAGCCTTTATTATATAAACTCATTACCTCTTTATCTGACCACCACCTCTCTTTCTCCTCCTTTCTTTCTCCTCTCTTTCTGTCTCCCTCCTTTCTTTCTCCTCTCCTTTCTGTCTCCCTCCTTTCTTTCTCCTCTCTTTCTTTCTCCTCCTCTCTTTCTCCTCCTTTCTTTCTCCTCTCCTTTCTGTCTCCCTCCTTT
>JAPMUY010000885.1:0-10000 GCA_026901105.3 Galaxias olidus
ATAAAAAAATATATATATACAATAATATATATATATATATATATATATATGTGTATATATATATACAGTATATATATATATGAGTGCATACATGTATACATTTTTTCATTCCACTTTTATTTTTACCAGTTGTTGTGAAAGCACTTTATGAAATTGGTAAGAAGTGATTGAAACGTTATAATTTATACCATTAGTAAGATGAAAAAATCTTTTTGAAAGATAGATTTACAGTTTTACTTTTGCACTATTTAGCAGACACTTTGTAACCATAGCGATTTACATTGACAGGGACAGTCCCTCTGGAGGAATTTCAGGGTTAAGTGTCTTGCTCAAGCGCACTCTGGTGGTAGGGTGTTCCTAGGTGAGATTTTTAACTCATGACCTTTAACCTTTAACATTGGTGAAACCTGGTGCTACTCACGGTGATAGTGTGGCCCTCGGGGGCTTCCAGGAGCCAGGCACAGCGGCTGGGGCCTGGGTAGTTGTTGGGGAAGTTTGGACTGACGATCACGCCACCTTCTCCTGTCTGCCTGCCTCCACACTCTGAGAACAACAGACGATGTAACAGGTTATAAGAGTGGCCGCAAAGCAGGACTTTATTCACGGATAGACACATATATGCGCACAGAAATGAAAGTTCTGAGAGAGCCTATTATACCGTATAATAATAATAATAATAAAAATAATAATAATAATAATAACTTTATTTATATAGCCCTTTCAAAACAGGGTTAAAAGGTGCTTTACAATAAAAGAACCACATCAGCTGGGTCAAATATAGAAAATAAAAAAAATCATGTGCTTTATATCAAAGGAGTTCCCTATTTTGGATGTTTTTATTTTAGTGGGATAACCCCGGGAGACATGTAAGCAAGGTTAAAAACGGGCTGCTTCTAATTTGGCCCTACTTTATCAGAAAATATCAAAAGAGCATACTAAATGAATCTAAACAGTACACTCCAAAAAAATGGACATCCCAAAATAAGTACAAATGTACTTAGATTTAGGTAAAGTTAGCTTGGATAAAGCAAATTCATTTGCCAATGCGGTAAGATAATTTCACTTCACAAGATTTCCTGAAACAAGATGAATATTCCAACATCTACAAGTCTTAGGAAGACAATTTTTCTGATGAAACAAAATCTTAGATATATTGACATGATACAATATATTTGTATTTATATTTTTAAATATTATATTTCTTGCTTAGATTGAATTTTTTGCAGTGTAGTAATTGGTGTGACGTGACACCCACCAGTGAACATGTACTTGGCTCTGAAGCCCAAGTCCACCTCGCTGCTGTCAGTGTGAAAATGGACCCACAGCTCCTGGGTGGAGACCACTATGGGAACGCTGGGCGCGGTCTGCCCGCAGAACTTCGTCAACAGCTCGCCATTTTGGTCGCCTGGAGAGGAGAAGGATACAGAGTCTTCATCACATTATCTGGTCCCTTAATGGATCCTACATTGTTTGCTACTTAAAATACTCTAGATAGATAGACAAATACATATACAATGGAGAGCCCTCCTCAGTTGTGCGGTAACATTATTATCGACAACTATCAAAACACTACAACAGCAACAGCAGCAACAACAACAGCAGCAACAGCAACAACAACAACAGCAGCAACAGCAGCAACAAAAACAGCAGCAGCAACAGCAGCCGCAACAACAACAGCAGCAACAGCAACAACATAAACAACAACAAAAACAACAGCAGCAACAGCGGCCGCAACAACAACAGCAGCAACAGCAACAAAATAAACAACAACAAAAACAACAGCGGCAACAACAACAACAGCAGCAACAACAAAAACAACAACAACAGCTGCAGCGACAGCACCAGCACCAGCAACAACAGCAGCAGCAGCAATGACAACAGCAACAACAGCAACAACAAAAACACCAGCAGCAGCAACAACAGCACCAGCAGCAGCAACTACAACAACAGCAGCAACAACAACAACAGCAGCAGCAGCAACAACAGCAGCAGCAGCAATAACAACAGCAACAACAACAACAACAAAAACACCAGCAGCAGCAACAACAGCACCAGCAGCAGCAACTACAACAACAGCAGCAACAACAGCAGCAGTAGCAACAACAACAACAGCAGCAGCAGCAACAGCAACAACAACAACAACAACAACAACAACAACAACAACAACAGTTTGGTTACGGACCCAGGCGTAACTCGAGGTAGTCGGAGCCACAGGTCTGATGGTGTTCCAGATGGAGGTCTTCGATCAGAACCACGATGGAGGAGTTGACCAGCCGCGGGTTCTGGATCAGCCACTCACAGTTCAGGTTGTTGCTGTAGTTGGACACCATGTAACCAGGCGACGTGAAGTTACCACCGGACGGGTCGTCAAGGATACCGCCGCATTCTGGGATGGATAGGACACGTAGGTTCAGGATGTAAATGAAAACACGCTAACATGAACGCTGAAATTCTTTTCCGGTTAATAAGTAACTGTAGTACATTAACACAACAGAGGATTGCTTTATAAGATTCAAATAAAATGTCAAATGTGCTGTTAGACAACATCTTCTGACTGTAAAGAATCTTCCTCCTGGTCAATCTGACCTGCGTCTTCCTCAGAGGAGTACTGGGCTGTGAAGCCCCCATTGGACACAGACGCGTCGGTCTGGAACACGACCGCCATGGTGTTGCCGGAGGAACGGACCTGGTAACCGGCCGGCACCGTGCCACAGAAACGCTCCAGGCGGGGCGAGCCAGACGCCAAGCCGTTAAGCACCTGATCATCAAAACAGTTAGAGAGAGAGAGAGAGAGAGAGAGAGAGAGAGAGAGAGAGAGAGAGAGAGAGAGAGAGAGAGAGAGAGAGAGAGAGAGAGAGAGAGAGAGAGAGAGAGAGAGAGAGAGAGAGAGAGAGAGAGAGAGAGAAGGTGAGAGAGATTGCAATAGAAACAGAGAGATAGAGATAGAGAGGCAGGGAGAGAGAGAGAGACAGAGACACAGAGAGATAGAGAGAGAGACAGAGCAACATGGCTTTGTTCGCCATTACTCCCATAAGAGGTTGTGAATGGAAAACTACAAACAAAAAACAAAAACAGGAAGCTTGCTGAAACAGAAACAGGAAGGAAGTGAACAGGAAGTGTGTGACTCACGTCGACGTAGTCGAAGCTGCAGGAGCCGGTGGAGGACCCCTCCAGACGGAGGTCATTGATGGTCAGGGTGACCCTGCGACCCCGCACCACCGTGATCTCCCAGCGACAGAGCCGGCTGTGGGGGTACAGGTTCGGGTAGTTGGGGGACGAGATGGTACCCGTCGGAGCGTTCAGCTCACCTCCACACACTGCAGGGAGGGAGGGAGAGAGAGATATATTTATATATATATATATATATATATAGAGAGAGAGAGAGAGAGAGAGTGTGTGTGAGAGAGAGAGAGAGAGAGAGAGAGCGAGAGAGAGAAAGAGAGAGAGCGAGATAGAGAGAGAGAGAGAGAGAGAGAGAGAGAGAGAGAGAGAGAGAGAGAAGTGGGGGAGAGGTTAATGAAGGAAGACAAACTAAAAATGGAGAAGACAGGAGAGAGAGGAGGAGGAGTTATGGATCTTGGATGGACGGAAAGAAAAGTGAAGAGGAGAATAAATGACAAAGGCTACAAAGGCTTGGTTTCTCAAATGAGCGGGAAAAATACTTCGGAAAAACGCTAAGTTAGCTCGATAGCTCCAGAGGTCAAAAAAGATATTCCTGATATTAAGTTGTTTTCTTAGATTATCTACTAGTAACCTACATATTGAACTATTAAAATGGAGTCGTTGTCAAATATATGTCATTAACATATATTAATGTATAGCAGCAATTGCGTAAATTATTAGTGTGATTTTTTAATCAGTAGGAGGCAGTCATTGTGCCAGGTGTGTTGGGGGTGGGGTTATCAATAGGGATATCGATTATCGCAATATCGATTGCGTTCACTATTAGTGTGGTTTTATAACTAGGTGTGATGGGGGTGGGGTTATCAATAGGGTTATCGATTGCGTTCACTATTAGTGTGGTTTTATAACTAGGTGTGATGGGGGTGGGGTTATCAATAGGGTTATCGATTGTGTTCACTATTAGTGTGGTTTCATAACCAGGTGTGATGGGGTGGGTTTATCGATTGCGTTCACTATTAGTGTGGTTTCATAACCAGGTGTGATGGGGGTGACTCTTACCCTCCACGCTGGCTTGGAAGGACAAGCTGAATCCGGGTGCGTTGGTACTGGCGTCGCTGACAAACTTTACGTAGGCAAAGCTGTCGCTGGTGTCCATGGCAGCAGGTACAGTACCGCCACAGTGCTTCCCCAGGAGTCGACCTGCAGACACACAGAACAGACGAACAACTTACACTACTTTATTCAAAGCAGCTGTAGGTAGTTTCTTATGAGAGGTGGTTTTGGCGGCCTCTACAGTTTGCTTGCTGTAATTGTTTTCCCTAACCGTCGCAAAGAAGACTTGCAGAATGCTCGTGGTCACTGCATGTAAACGACCACACTCCAAGTATGGGCGTCACTTCCTGATTTGATGACTCACTTCCTTGTGCCGTAAAGCAAATCGTCACGGTTTCACAGGAGATCACGCCTCGACAACAGACAACTTTTGTATAACAAACCTGAGGGCATTTCAATTTCAAACGCTCTACAACAAGCGTTGCTTTTTGAATTTAAACCGCCCCCTCCTCTCTCTGGGCGCGTGTACCTGAGGCGTTGTACTCCCGGACCTCCACGTAGTCCGCGGTGCAGCCCGTGGAGCTCTGCAGGCTGAAGGCGTCGTAGGTCAGGGTGAAGTAGTGACCTGTGAGGCCCTCCAGGTACCACTCACACTGGGAGCCATCCGGGTAGGGTGCTGGGTAGCCGGGGCTCTTGATGGTGCCGCTCTGGCCGATGTAGGTGCCTCCGCAGGTGGCTGAGAGGAGATGGAAACACGGGACAGAGACAGCATCAGGGAGGTGTGTGTGTGTGTGTGTATGTGTGTGTTAGTGTGTGTGTATGTGTGTGTGTGTGTGTGTGTGTGTGTGTGTGTGTGTGTGTGTGTATGTGTGTGTATATCTGTGTGTGTGTGTGTGTGTGTATATGTGTGTGTGTGTGTGTGTGTGTGTGTGTTAGTGTGTGTGTGTGTGTGTGTGTGTGTGTGTGTGTGTGTGTGTGTGTGTGTGTATGTGTGTGTTAGTGTGTGTGTGTGTGTGTGTGTGTGTGCGTGTGTACGTGTGTGTGTGTGTGTGTGTGTGCGCATTGAGATGGTGTCAGGGAGACTTGTGAGTGTGTGTGTTTGTAAGTATCTGTGTGTCTGTGTGTGTGTGTGTGTGTGTTTGTGTGTGTCTGTGTGTGTGTGTTTGTGTTTGTCTGTGTCTCTGTGTGTGTGCATTATAATTTAGGCAGCTTCCAGGGTGTTGGGTTAGGTGGGTTGAAACTATAAAAAACCGTGTGTGAATGAAAGTGGATTGAAAATAGCAAATGAGTTTGTTTTGAACGGGCGTTGTGAGATCGTGTGTGTGTGTGTGTGTGTGTGTGTGTGTGTTTCCTCCTACCTATGGAGTACTTGGCCTTGAAGCCCTTGTGCGTGACGCTAGCGTCGGTACGGAAACGCAGGTAGAGGGTGGAGCCGGCGGAGTGCTGAGTGGAGGGCCGGGTGTTGCCGCACAGTTTAGCGACGAGCTCGCCGTCCGACGTGGCCCCGTCACGCAGCTCCAGGTAGTCATAGAGACAGCTGAGCGGGAAAACAATGCGTCGTTATGACAACGGAAAAAAGAAGGCAAACCTGTGAGTCAAAGACATTTGTCTCCTTATTGATTTTATTTCTTAGCGTAGAAAAGTCTTGACTCACAGATACAGTTAACTACTTTTTACAAAGAACAAGCTAGTGATTTGTTGACTATCAGCCAGCCTCTCATCGAACATTGTTCTGACTCATGAACTTAAATTAATCTTCGACAAACTGACAGAGCGACTGCACGAACGTTCTACATACGTGGTGGTGGGTTCGATGTAAAAGTCATCCTCGAAGTCGATCTGGACGGACTCGCCGTTGGGCACGGTGATAAGCCAGACACAGTCAGTGTTCTGGGGGTAGTTCTGGGGGTAGTTGGGGGAGGTGATGTAACCAGGAGGGTCCAGGTCACCCAGCTCTATGACTCCCCCACACGCTGCAGGGAGACAGGAGACAGAGGGAAAGAGTGAGAGATGGTTGAGTCACTCACTATGATACTTTATATTAAGAGAAGTGTGTGGGTGAGTTACACTTTGAGAGTAAAAAAAAATGATACTTTATATTAAGATAAGTGTGTGGGCGAGTTACACTATGGGAGTAAAAAAAAAAAAGATACTTTATATTAAGAGAAGTGTGTGGGCGAGTTACACTTTGGGAGTAAAAAAAAGGATACTTTACATTAAGAGAAGTGTGTGGGCGAGTTACACTTTGGGAGTAAAAAAAAAAAGATACTTTATATTATTAAGAGAAGTGTGTGGGAGAGTTACACTTTGGGAGTAAAAAAATGGTTCTGAGGTCAAACCAGCACAGACAAAACATTTATTTTTATTTATATATATATATATATATATATATATATATATATATATATATATATATATATATATATATATATATATATAGATATATATTATGTAGATATTTGAGTGTTATTCAAACTGCATGTAACATTAAGCAAACATTATTCTACGGCATTGTACCAATGATATCTATTAGACCTTTAGAGCAGCTCACAACCGAGGTGGAAGACTGGGGGAGGGAGGAGGAGGGAGGGAGGGAAGGAGACAGGTGAAGAGGGAGGAGGAGGGAGAGAGGAGTCACCCACAGACATAGAGTGAACGAACGTCAGCGAGAGGGAGGGAGGGAGGGAGGGGGGGGGGGGTCTCTATAGAGGAGGGAGGGAGAGAGGGAGAGAGGGAGGGAGGGAGGAGGAGGGAGGGAGAGAGGAGGAGGGAGACTGGAGGAGGGAGGGAGGGAGAGAAGAGGAGGGAGGAGGAGGGAGGGAGAGAGGGAGGGAGGAGGAGGGAGGGAGAGAGGAGGAGGGAGGGAGGGAGGAGGGAGGAGGAGGGAGAGAGCAGGAGGGAGAGAGGAAGAGGGAGACTGGAGGAGGGAGACTGGAGGAGGGAGGGAGGGGGGTGAGGTTTTACCCAAGCTGTGTGCCTCAAAGGTCAGCTTGAAGCCGCTGCCCTCGTTGGATGTGTCGGAGACAAAGCGCACGTGGAGATGGCTGTCCGTTGTCTGGGTGATGGAGGGGGGGCTGGTCCCGCACAGACGACCCCCCAGGGAAGGGGCGGAGCCGTCTGGGCCATTCCTCAGCTGGAGGGTGGGGGGAGGGGGTACGGATATAATAGAGAGATGAAGGGCAGGATGGCAGGATGAACGTGAGGTGTCGGGTCACAGGAGGGAAGAGGAAAGAAGAGGTGGATGGGAAAGAAAGAAAGAAAGAAAGAAAGAAAGAAAGAAAGAACAGGAGAAGGGATAGAGAGATGATGGAACAATGAGAGGAAGACGGAGGGGAGGTAACGGTTGTGTGACCAGATGAAAGTGGAGCGAGTGAGGGGAGGGTGGAGGTGGGGTGTTGGATTGAGATGGGGGGATGGTGTGGAGACAGAGGGGGAGGGAGAAGGTGATGAAATAAAAGAGAAGGGTGGATTTTATTACCAAATCAATATCACTCCCAGGGCAGTAATGGTGTCTATGAAGACTAAGTGTCTAGAGCCTAGACATATAGGCACACATAAGCAGATGAGCTGTTCCCTCGAGGGGACTTTTTAAATATTTAAAAGTCATTTGAACAACAAACATAAACTACCATTCAAACACTAAAAACCAGGGGGAAATTGCACTTGTGTAATTTCAAATCGGTCGAATATGTCTAAATACGTGTATTTCAAACATACATCAAACATCTTAATGGACCTTTTCTTTAATTTTGAATGGTAATACTACTCTGGGAGTGTAACCAAACAAACAAAAAAAGTGTTTGAAGTCTGTGTAACTGTATTTTTTGGTGATCCCGTCAGTAACGGTTTGTGTTAGCCTGGTGGGTTTCCTCACAGAGATCGAACTCTAGAGGGGACAACGCATCGTCATCAAACTTGGACATTCTGGAATAGCACTAGTGCATCACACGTCTCATCTAGTGTTCTATCTCTATGGTTTTTCTCCTCTCACCTCCACAGTCTCCTGAGTCTGAGTCTTAACGGATAAGAGTGTGTTTGCCTGATTCCTCCTCTCACCTCCACATAGTCGCCTGAGTCTGAGTCTTAACGGATAAGAGTGTGTTTGCCTGATTCCTCCTCTCACCTACACATAGTCGCCTGAGTCTGAGTCTTAACGGATAAGAGTGTGTTTGCCTGATTCCTCCTCTCACCTCCACATAGTCTCCTGAGTCTGAGTCTTAACGGATAAGATAACGGTTTGTGTTTGCCTGGTTCCTCCTCTCACCTCCACGTAGTCTCCTGAGCTGCAGGCATTCCCAAAGCCCTGAACCTGGAAGGGGCTCTGGAAGATGACGGACACCCGGTAGCCTGGGGTCACCATGACATGCCAGCTGCAGTCTAGGCCAGATTCGTAGTTCTGGGGGTAGCGCGGGCTAATCAGGACCCCCCGGTTGGTATGCAGCAGACCACCACAGCCTGAGGATATACACGTTGTTGCACGCACACACACACACACACACACACACACACACACACACGCACAGAAGCACACGCACACACGCACAGAAGCACACACACACACACACACACACACACACACAGTCAACCAGGGATTACCAGAACATATGGGGCATTCCAAACTTGAGAGAGGGACACTTAAAAGATCAATGCATTTTCAACAGAAGCCGGGCAGAAATCCAGCCCCATGAAAATGGCCTACTGACAGACAGAGCCTGAATGGCCGGTGAATGGTCAGTTTCCTGTTGAGATGTGAAAATGAATTTGGATTTGGACACTCTGTGTTCCAGTTCATAACACAATGTGATGACCTCTGGAGTAGGAGGTGTTGAAGCCCACACACACACACACACACACACACACACACAGTAAGATAACCCTGAGGTTGTGCTGTACTGACCTCTGGTGTTGGAGGCATTGAAGCCCCCCCCCCCCCCTCCACACACACACACACACACACACAGTAAGGTAACCCTGATGTAACTGACC
Source organism: Galaxias olidus (assembly GCA_026901105.3). Classification (NCBI taxonomy): domain Eukaryota; kingdom Metazoa; phylum Chordata; class Actinopteri; order Galaxiiformes; family Galaxiidae; genus Galaxias; species Galaxias olidus. The sequence continues at coordinate 9,163 of JAPMUY010000885.1, forward strand.
TCTGGAGCATGAGGCATTGAAGCCCACACACACACACACACACACACACACACACACACACACTCACACACACACAGAGAGTAAGGTAACCCTGAGGTAACTGACCTCTGGAGTAGGAGGCATCGAAGCCCTTTGCCGTTGACACACACACACACACACACACACACACAGTAAGGTAACCCTGAGGTAACTGACCTCTGGAGTATGAGGCATTGAAGCCCACACACACACACACACACACACACACAGAGAGAGTAAGGTAACCCTGAGGTAACTGACCTCTGGAGTATGAGGCATTGAAGCCCACACACACACACACACACACACAGAGAGAGTAAGGTAACCCTGAGGTAACTGACCTCTGGAGTAGGAGGCATTGAAGCCCTTTGCCGTTGACACACACACACTCACACACACACAGAGAGTAAGGTAACCCTGAGGTAACTGACCTCTGGAGTAGGAGGCGTTGAAGCCCTTCCCGCTGACACTGCTGTCGGAGGTGAAGCGTAGGAACATGGCGTCCCCGGTGGAGTGGAGGGGTCCGGGCAGCCCCCTGCCACACACACTGGCCAGCAGCGGAGACAGGCTGGTCTCACCTGGACGCCAGGAGGACACAACAGGTGTGTGAGTGTGTGTGTGTGTGTGTGTGTGTGTGTGTGTGTGTGTGTGTGTTTGACAGATGAACTTGAAGAATCAATGAGACCGTGACTGGGCCATGAAGGAAAAAATTCCAAACTTAAATGTTGTAATCATTTCGATATTACGGATGATGCTCCTACCGATCTGAGCAACATCAGTTAAAATAATGATAGTAATAAAAGTCAAAATAAAATATAAA
>JAPMUY010000885.1:15000-16531 GCA_026901105.3 Galaxias olidus
AAACTAAATTAAAATTAAATAGACGATCTTGACTATATATATATGTACATTTTGATTGCGAAGGGTGGTCACACCAAATGTTGATTTGATACAGATTTGCTTCTCCCTCACGTATTTCATGAATCGATAAAAAAATAAACAATTTACATTTATATTTCTATGTTTTTTTTCTAACTTCAAAGACTTCACACCTGCCTAAAACCTTTGCACACTGTATATATATATATATATATATATATATATATATATATATATATATATATATATATATACAGTATGTATGTATTCTAACTCTTTCGTCTGACCTCAAACATGAGGATCCTGTACTATGTGAGGATAAATAGGTGTGTGTCTGAACGGTCAGTGACCCAGCGGGAGAGATTCCCCCCAAGAGAAGCGGGCGCTGAACCCACGGAGGCTGTGATGTTAAATAGGTGTGTGTCTGAACGGTCAGTGACCCAGCGGGGGTACTCACCCTCAGAGAAGCGGGCGCTGAACCCACGGAGGCTGGTGCTGGAGTCGGAGCGGAAGCGGACGTAGATGGTGTTCTGACTGGAGGTGATGGCCGCAGGGAGGACCGATCCACACACGTGACCCAGCATGGGGGAGGAGATGCTGGGGCCGTCGTAGATCTGAGGGGACGGGGGGGAGAGAGAGAGAGAGAGAGAGAGAGAGAGAGAGAGAGAGAGAGAGAGAGAGAGAGAGATATATATATATATATATATATATATATATATATATATATATATATATATATATAGAGAGAGAGAGAGAGAGCAGAAGGAAAGACAGAGAGCGAGAAAAAGAGAGGGAAGAAAAATGAGAGGTATGTCATGTCAGTGACATTTGTTTTTTTTTATAAAATCCCTTAAAATGATTGTCCCCATTATCTATGCCTGGATTAGTTTGTGAAACATGAAATATATAAGAGTTATCAGTAGCAAAACATCCACTCACTGAATATAAAATACACACCCGTCAGCATTTTAAAATAACTAGGTGACTGTAAGAGCGATTTGAAGTTGAAATGAAAATATCATATACAAATACAATCTTCTCATGGTGAGTAATAATAGTGACAGAAAGACGTTTAAGGCCTCAGCACTAACTACAGAAAGCCCTGTCAGGTAGGGCTGACTCACAGCCACGTAGTCAAAGCTGCAGTCGGAGTGGTTCTCTAAGGCCAGGTCTGTGAAGTTGAAGAGCACACGGTGCCCTGCCTCCACACTGATGACCCAGGAGCAGTCTGTGTTGTGGGGGTAGTTGTTCGGGTAGGAGGGGGAGTGGATCTCCCCGGATGGAGCTGTCACTGGACCTCCACAGCCTGGGGGGGAGGGAAGGGGGGGGGGCTTAGTACATTTGATAGCTAGCAGTGGGCTTTTCTGCGTAGTTTTTTTATCATATGAAATGACGTTTTAAGAACGTATGTCTGTATGTGTGTATCTGTATGTAGGTGTCTCTGTGTGTGTGCGTGTGTGTGTGTGTCTCTGTATGTGTGTCTCTGTATGAATGTGTCTCTGTATGGTATGTG